>OOFH01059451.1:0-10433 GCA_900323355.1 Merlangius merlangus | reverse complement strand
TATATATAGCATTTGTGGTTTTGGCATAAACATAACTAGGGCGCACTGTACTATCTGCGCACACCCTTTCTGAAGCCTCTCTCTCTCGCTCTCTCTCTTTGTCCCTCCCTCTCTCTTTCTCTCTCCCTCTCGTATCGTTTTGTGGAAAACGTTAATTGTCTGAGAACACTCCCATTCAAAATGCATTGGTTTACATTTCGTTCTTTGGAGCATGGTTATTTTTATTTATTTTCAGCTTTTGAGGAGGTGCTTCAAAGATGCAAATTTTTCTGCAATAATCCAAAATCCAATGGAAAAACCCGTTGGCTTTTTGTCAAGAGAACCCAGGGCGACGCTCACTTCCGGGTTGGCCGATATACGTCATCCCGCCGACACTCTACTGTAAAAACACATGTTCAAGTTGAATAATAATAATAATAATAATAATAATAATAATAATTCTGCCATAGTATTTATTTAAGGGGGGGGGGGGCATACAAGTCTTTTGGCCATTCGTAGTGTTGATCAGCAGAGAAATAATTTGTCCGCAAAGAGGGTGACGTCGCTTAGCAACGGAAGACGCTGCGTTGACAAGTCAGCGGACTACCCATGCAAGTGAACGGAGCGTTCCACGGGATTAAGAAGAACCGTGTAATAAGCGTGGCATAGATTTCTCCTCAGATTAGGCCAATAAACCAATGATAAAATAAAAATAAAAACCTTGGGTGCCTTGAAAGGCGCCTCTAAATTAAATGTATTATTATTATTATTATTATTATTAAATACGGTATGATTTCTAGATGTCATGGCAACGTCCACACGCGACACTGGACTGGCGAGGCATCGACGCATAGCTAAAAACAAGATAATAGATGGATAGATAAAATAAACATCAAGACATACAATTCTAAAAAGAACAGATGAAGCAGCTACCATTTTTCCTTCGCGGTTTGCCTACAGAGCAGCGCACCTGCATTTAATATATCCGTGAATTGTCACAATTTCCCAGAATCAAAGGTGAAAGTAGAAACGGGTGGCCAAAAGCTGTGAGATTGTTAGTTATCACAGAAAATTTTAAGTGGAAACGGGTGGCCAAAAGCTGTCACAATGTTAGTTATCACAGACCATTTACAATAAATGAACATTAACAATAAATGTTCTGTACGGAGCTCATAAGGGACATTAGGGAGAACGCTCCCGGACAGAACCTTAGTTTGGAAGTCGTGCTTAGTGACACGACAAATACTTCCAATTGATATCTACATTCTTTGAAAAATACGTGTCCCTGATCACATTTCAATAGATTACATAGGCCTAACGTGACAGTGTCACGTATTCTCGTGAGACCGGGTTGCCTGTACGCCGGCCATTATCGCCTGAAGGCGATAATGGCCGGCGTTCGATACATTATCCCTTACATAACCAGCAAAGAAAATGGTTTTATACCCATGCCATACGGCATGCGAGCTGCTGGTTTCAGCGTCCATAGCAACCATCATAGCAGCCAACCATGTTATTATGTGGAAACGACTGAAATATTCTTCGTCATAACTATCAAACCAAACATCCTTCACATTCGCCGAGCGACGATTATGAAAGTAAAATGCACATTTCTCGCTAAAAATGTTTACATAAACACTTTTAATGGCGTAAATATTTTCCACCCAGATTAAAAAGTATGTCCGCCATTTTCACAAAAAAATATCCTAAAAACTATCCAATAGGAAAGATGCTTGCAGCGTCTATCCGTGACGTAGTCGGGCACATTCACGCATCACGAAAGGTAAACCTTTCGTGATGCGTTTCACGAAAAAAGTCTAAATATCGTACTCTGGGATACGATTCAATAGATTAACGTTTCGTGCACATGAGCACGAGATCTCGTGATACCGGGTTTCTCCGTCGGGATGTCGGATACGCAATGCAATTGGCCGCCCGATCTATTTTATAGGCTACAGTATGTATGTTACAAACCATTTAAGCAGTGTTGTAAATACACTTCCAAAGCTTTTCAAATCGTATTTGGTGTTGTATTGGTCCTGGTGCAAAGTAAACAATGTATGAAGTAATTAAGGTACAAAGTCAAACCGAAGAAGTGATTCAGGAAATGATTTTGTTAGAGGACCAATCACAGCCCGTCTCGGTTGCGTCGACCAATAGGTCCATGGTATCGACGCATAGTTAAAAAAATTGGACGTGCAGGTAAGCTACGGAGAGGGTCTCAGGCTGTCCGGCTATGGACATGGCTCCCTGTGTCTACTTACAGCACTTTAACATGCACACGCATTTGAAAAGGCGCCATCCAGGTGTTACTATCACCGCTGCTGTGAAAATAAAAAGCGAGCTGTACAAACCCAGCTCACTGGGAATTCAGAAATGCAAATGCATAACAAAGTTTATTGGTGTTTTCATTGCTGCTTTTTTTTTTTTTTTTTAATTCCCCTTAACTATTAACCGTACCGTATCATACCGTGACTTAAAAACCGAGGTACGTACCGAACCGTGACTTTTGTGTACCGTTACACCCCTAATCCCGCTACTTCCATAGGCCGGGTTCCACTTACAAAACACGATCCACACGAGGTTTGAGCCGTTCATGGCGTTTATTGCATACAACTTAAATATCCCGACAGCAGAATCTAGGGCCTCCGTGGGCCTCTAGTCGCTCATGACCCGAGCGCTTCCTTCTCCCCCTCCGGTGTGCTCCAAAATGTAGTTTATAGGCTCTCCCAGCCGCCAGGTGTCCCCAATCCCGATGATTGGGGGGAGGGTCCAGGTGCTCTCTGTCGCCGGCTGGTGGGTGGAGGTGGTACACCCCGTTCTTTACGGTCCCTCGGGGCCGTTCAGGCCGAGAAACAGGGGCGGGATGCCACAATATATATATAGCCTATATACAGTGGGGCAAAAAAGTATTTAGTCAGCCACCAATTGTGCAAGTTCTCCCAAAGACGAGAGAGGCCTGTAATTTTCATCATAGGTAAACCTCAGCTATGAGAGACAAAATCACATTGTCTGATTTTTTAAGAATTTATTTGCAAATTATGGTGGAGAATAAGTATTTGGTCACCTACAAACCAGCAAGATTTCTGGCTGTCACAGACCTGTAACTTCTTCTTGAAGAGGCTCCTCTGTCCTCCACTCGTTACCTGCGTTATTGGCACCTGTTTGAACTCCTTATCAGTATAAAAGACACCTGTCCACAACCTCAAACAGTCACACTCCAAACTCCACCCCCATGCTTCACCTACAGTGAAGCATGGGGGTGGAAACATCATGCTTTGGGGCTGTTTTTCTGCCAAGGGACCAGGTCGTCTGAGCCGTGTGACGGAAAGAATGAATGGGGCCATGTATCGTGAGATTTTGAGTGAAAACCTCCTTCCATCAGCAAGGGCACTAAAGATGAAACGTGGCTGGGTCTTTCAGCATGACAATGACCCCCAAACACACCGCCCGGGCAATGAAGGAGTGGCTTCGTAAGAAGCATTTCAAGGTCCTGGAGTGGCTTAGCCAGTCTCCAGATCTCAACCCCATAGAAAATCTTTGGAGGGAGTTGTCTGTGTTGCCCAGCGAAAGCCCAAAAACATCACTGCTCTAGAGGAGATATGCATGGAGGAATGGGCCAAAATACCAGCAGCAGTGTGTGAAAATCTTGTAAAGACTTACAGAAAACGTTTGACCTCTGTCATTGCCAACAAAGGGCCTGTAACAAAGTATTGAGATGACCTTTTGTTATTGACCAAATACTTATTTTCCACCATCATTTGAAATTACAGGCCTCTCTCATCTTTTTAAGTGGGAGAACTTGCACAATTGGTGGCTGACTAAATACTTTTTTGCCCCACTGTATATAGTATTAAATGTGTAATTGTAAATATACTGTACCAAACTACATGATTGTATAAATCAATAAAAATATACGTGTAAATATAGTTCAAATTATAAAAAGACATGTGTATATATATATAGATATATGGATTATATAAATGATAAAATATATAGTATTTTAAGTTGTATATGGATGGATGTAATTATCAATTATAGTATCAAATAAAGCAAATTGTATATAGATATATAAAAATATAAGGAACACAGACAAGTTAATTTATTAAATATTTATTATTGTGCTTTTTTTTGTTTTGTTTAATTTGTATTTGTTATGTCTGATATGTCTATCAATAGTTCCAGTTGCATCTCAGTCTGGAGGGTTGCTGGTTCTAGTCCAGTGTGATGCACTGTTGGAGTGGTTGGAGAGTTATAAGCCAAGAAGCTAAATGGATAAGAAGGTATATACTTTTTGAGAAATAAAATGAGTCCAGCAGAAACATTTCTCATAGTAGATATAATCATTGTCAAGTTAAATGCCATGTGTTAAAAAGTGTTTTTAGTGTAACAGGGAAAAAATCTTCCTACCACTTAGAATCAAACATGGAATATCAACTATGTTTTTAGTGTCATCCACTGAGCCGTCACGACTCAAATTTGCTACATGTTTGTATGAATTTTCAATAAGGTGTAATGCACTAGGCAGCCGGTTGACCCACCCAAGATGGCCGCCGTGGTGTGTCATCAGCCAACCGGAGCTCAACATTGCCATGACGTATCTAGTGATGAGAGTGTAGAGCTGTGTAGAAAAAAGTGTGAGCGCAAACCGAGAAAACAGCAAAGAAATGGCCGATCCTGCATAGTGCGCCTTTATGGCTGGTCCAAAGTAGCTTTCTACCCATTTTATACTATGGCGACATATTTTATATGCATGCTCCCATTCCATTTATTTTTATTTTTTTAAAGTTGGATGTAGTGTATCATGCAGCTTTACGTTTTGTGACGGGTACTAAAGCAATAACAAACACACCACTGCAAATTATATGAAATGGTCAAATTGAATTCACCGTCTCTCAGGAGGAAAAACCATGTTCAGATTTTTTTTGGCTAAAGCATTGGTTGGTAAACTTCCACCCTACATTTGTAGTCTGTTTACACGCTACCCCAGTACTAGGTCGGTAAACAAATTGCCCCTAGACATCCCAGCTAGACGTACAGAATTACAGAATACGCCTGGAATTACTTTCAGAACATAATAAATCTGAAGTAATTGCCCTCCAAAAATCTCTTAAAATCAACTTTAATCAAACAGTGTCACTGTTTCTAGCTTTTTCTAAGACTAGAAACAGACTTTTAAATGTATTCTTGCTTGTGGTCTGTCCTCTCTGTACTTAAACCGTACTTCTTGCTTGTGTTTTTTGTTTGCTCATTCTTTGCTTTTCAGTCTGTCTGTGGTCTATCTCATCTCTGTACTGTAACTGTATTGTCGGCTATCTTGGCCAGGACTCCCTTGAAGACGAGATATTATATCTCAATGGGACCTTCCTGGATGAATAAAGGTCAAATAAAAACAGTGTATGGTCCTCTATTGCAAGCCATAGATTTCTTGTCATGCTTGGCAAAATCTTTTTTCCTTGCAATATTTCGGAAAAAAATGATCACTTCCGTCCAAATATATATATATTTTTAAATGGCAAAACAGAATACAATGAACACTTTAAGATATAATGCCAAAAAATACAAGTTATAGTTACAAAAAAGTTACAAATTATATAAACATATTTCCATAACACAAGGCAGGACATTTAGTTTCACCATCCTATCAATTATATGAAGACCTTAATGTTCACGCTTATTAAGGCAAGCATGGCCCTTCTAGCAATTTCTCTTGCCTCATTTTAATACAAATCAATATTCACTATGCTCATCATTCTGACCCACAGACTTCCATTATCAACGCACTTATTCAAGAAGAAGATTCCTGAGCTTGCTACGCCATGTCCTATACAGTCAAGATGACCTCATTAAGACTGATCGCTATTCTTTGCATTATATACTTATATTCTTTGCATTATAGTCATCAGCAAGTTGCAACATTCAAGCACATTTGAACTAGGCTTTTATCTTTAATATGTCTTCAATATTTCTTCCATCCCTCTCTTCTCCTTGCTCACCCTCATCTTCACTGCTCTCTGTAAGCTCTCCTTCCTCCAGCTCCTTGCCTTCCCCGACTTCCCTCTTGGCCCGTTTCTTCCATGGGGGTTTGATTTCATCTGTAACCACCTGTTTAACCGGACTGGCAATCAAACCCTGACTGGTGCAAGACAGCAAAGCTTTGGCCACCTTGTTGGTCCCGTGGTCCTTCTCTGTCGCCAATCGACTGCAGTCTGACATGGTTTTAGCTGAAATGAAAGGGCCCAGTTGTATACACAAAGCATGAATGTGGCCAAATAATCAGCACTGTGGAAAACTCCATAGGAAAATACAAAGGAAAAGTTTGAGTTCACAGCATTTGTGGTGGCACAAAAGGGGGTCCATGAAAGGTGAGAAAGCGGTAGATAGAACAGTGGGGCAAGGGATCTACTATGGTTTGCCTATAGTTTTACACAATACTGTGCAAAAGCGTTAGTTATGCAAGAAAGTAGGGCAGACTTGTGGGAGCAGGGCTGCACAAAATCTAGTACTAAATGCAATGCAATGTAATGGTTATGTTCCCGTGTTCTACCAGCCACATAACACTCCTCAGCAGAAAAATAAATAAAAGTTAGGCCATTAAGGAAGTTTTTTTCTATTAATCACTTTTAAAAAGGGGGGCAATAAAGGGTTACAATGAATGCGATATAAAAAAATAACATGATTCCATGGCATATAAAACCACTCATGTGGATTACGCACAATAAAATGCGGTCTTTTGGGACGAGGTAACGATGGCCTAGCCCTAGTTATTTCCGGGAGCATGTTAAAACCTTTTTTCACCGTCGCAGATGGTTCGCCAGTGAGAGTTGCAATGACTGACTCATTTTACGGAAATCCAAGATTGTAACGATACACTGCATGGCGTTGGCTTGAGTCTATTCCTCCAGTTAGGGTTAGGGTTTATACTTTGCCGTAATCGTTCGATCCTCCCTTGCACATTTTATAGGCAATTATATGGAGAAATCACCGCTAGAATATTTGTGTACTGGAAAATTGGGGTCCAAAGGCATATATCCAACTTCATGGCATGTCCAACCTTGTTATATTGCGATTTAAGCGAACAGAACATGTACCCATATTTTGGTGTAGAGAAATGTGACTACAATCCACTTTGCTTTCAAGAAATCAATTCCATGCTCTGTTTGATTCGTTAGTTTATATGTCCCAATCCAATTAAACTCCGAAAGTGCAATTAAATACATTTTTCAACGTGCCTATTGCTTTAAAACATTTACCCATAGAGCCAAAATAGTGTCAGTTTTGAATTTCTTCAATCAGAGAGAATTTTAAGTTGGGTGTACATCCTTAATGAATAGTGTTTGTCGAAGAGATGAAGATGTGATACCGGACTATTGAGTATTCCTTTTATGTAGTTGGGTTTAACAAATGTAAGATGTGTGTTGAAACTCAACATATCATAAAGAAGGGCAAAGCGAAATGCAGGAATTCATTTGGGAAAGTATATATAGGTGGGTTACAAAATTTTATAGAAAGTAGATGTTAATTCAAAGCATAAAAAGTATTCTTTTACCTGATCCTTTCTGTGGGTAGTCCTGGAAATGACTCCGGAGCACTATGTGAAGGACTGGATACTCTATGACCATTTTGTAGCTCAAGTTGTCCCGAAGGCTTTTCCCCAGGTCCAGCTCATGGTACCTTGTATGATAGAAAAGAGCAAAAAGAAATTAAAACACTGTACGTTAGACAACATCCTACAAAAATAATTGGATTAGTTACCAAGTTAATTACTTTAAGCATTTTCATCTACAGTGAACTTCTAGATGCCAGGGTGTCAGTCTTTTTTTATCTAGACAACTACTGTAGCACGGGGAGACCGCCCGGCGCAGTCTCCCCGTCTTGGTGAACGTGTGTTCGCCTTCTAAAAGCCGTTTCACACCAAGTGCGAATTTCCATGCGGATTATTTGCACGGAAATTTATAAATCATGATTTCATGGGTTATAATGTGAGCTTGCACACCAGGGCGAAACTTTCGTGCGGCAAAAAAAAATCTGTAACCACTTTGTCGTCTGCGGAATTCCGTCTGCGAAACTACACGCTTGACCAATGAAATTGTTTGCTTTATATGATGTCACTTCCCGCCCCATCACAAAATGAGCGAAAGACTAATAATTTTCGATTGGATCGATTGGCTCACGGTAGTTTGTTCGTGTCTGCCTGAGGTGAGGACCCAGTATCTCCAGAAGGGCTTCAAACTGTGCTATCGACATCCTAAAGTATTGTCTGAAGCGTGGATGATACAGGCGCAGCTCTTGGATGAGCCTATGGAACTCTCCATGTTCCGCCCGCCTTTCCAAAATAGGATGGACCCAAAAATGTCTCTTCTTTTTCTTGTTTAAAAGAATAAAAATTATATCGTCGTTGCTGCTACTGACCAATTCCATTTTCTGTCAGATAATGAACCGGGACTTTTTTTTTCGTTTTCGAAATTAGAACACAAGAATGCGAACATTTCGCACCGGACTCAGTGTGCATGCTTCACATGCGGAAAATTGCCGCACGGATATTCCGCAAATCCGTGCTGCAATTTCGTATCGCACCGGTGTGAAACGGCTTTAAGGCCCCGTCCACACAAAGCCGATTTTTTTGGGGAAACTGCTTAAGTCTTGTGCGTTCGGCCGACGGACCAGACAGAGCCGGCGAATCCGGTGCCCGAAACCGCACATTTCTAAAACCACCCTAGGAGGTGGTTTCAAATCTATCCGGATCTATGCGTTTCGTGTTAGGATTCGTGTGGACGTCTGAAACGCAAACGATTATGGCATTAGCTGCCCACCAGCTGGGGGCAGGGATTAAAAATAACGACGTACCGTCGTCCCGGGGACGTAATTAATTGTCATCGGGAGGATTTTTAATCTCTCTCGGGTCGACTTCGGGACGAAGAGAATTTTGTGGGCACTGACTTCATTTTTCTGTGAACCAGAACGTGTTCGCATCGGTGGAAAATACTTATTTAATTGAAAAAGGACTGAGCTTCGTTCAATTGGCTGGCGTGCTCGCATTTGCGTTGTTCAGTGAGACAGAGGGGATAAAATCCCCCGTTCATCATGGCACAGGCTTTCTTGGTTCACTGGCGAAGGCGGGGCTGCGCACGGAGTCTAGACCTCTTTAGAATAATTTTCAAAGTTGACCGGCCCAACGGGAGACCTCCCGATCTTCCCGATCTCCAGCCTCTGCTGCAGAGCGAATTAAAATCGCCGGCAGAATGGCCTGGGGGTCTAACCCCGTAATATATATAAACTATAACCACATTTCACATTGATCGCAATTATTACATGGGTCTTCTCAAAGCCATGGAACGCTCTGTTCACTTGCATGGGCCCATCACAAGCTTCCGGCGGTGAATTATATGACAATAGTAATAGTATAATCATGAGTATAATTGACCGCTGTCAAGGAAAACAGATTTTTCGCCTCTAATGTCTTTGGTATCACTCCGCAAGTACCGGTAACTTGTCAACCAGCGTCTTCGGTTGCTAAGCGACGTCAACGTCTTTGGCGGACTATTTCTCTGCCGATCAACACTACGAATGCTGGTATTAAATAAATTGTAAAGTAATTTTTCTTGTGGATAAGTACCCTTGTAATTAGCGGGATAATGTAGAGAACATCCCCAGTCATGATCGAAAATAAGCCCCTTCAGGGCGAACTTGTTTCGCCCTGAAGGGGCTTATTTTCCCGAGAATGACCGGCGTTCTATACATTATCCCCTTACATATCCCGCTGCTTCGGGTTTTCCTTTGTAGGCGCATTGAGAGGACCGGGCGAATCCGCTGTCAGTGCGCGTGCATATACAGTGAAGAAAATAAGTATTTGAACACCCTGCTATTTTGCAAGTTCTCCCACTTAGAAATCATGGAGGGGTCTGAAATGTTCATGGTAGGTGCATGTCCACTGTGTGAGAGATAATCTAAAAAGAAAAATCCAGAAATCACAATCTATGATTTTTTTAACAATTTATTCGTGTGATACAGCTGAAAATAAGTATTTGAACACCTGTCTCTCAGCTAGAATTTTGACCCTCAAAGACCGGTTAGTCCTTCTTTAAAAGTCCTCCTCCACGCCACTGTATTGTCCTGAATCAGATGCACCTGTGTGAGGTCGTTAGCTGCATAAAGACACCTGTCCACCCCACACAATCAGTAAGACCCAAACATTCAGCATGGCTAAGAGCAAAGAGCTGTCCAAAGACACCAGAGACAAAGTTGTACAACTCCACAAGGCTGGAAAGGGCTACGGAGAAATTGCCAAGCAGCTTGATGAAAAAAGGTCCAATGTTGGAGCAATCATTAGAAAATGGAAGAAGCTAAACATGACGGTCAATCTCAATCGGAGTGGAGCCCCAAGATATCACCTCGTGGGGTCTCAATGATGCTAAGAAAGGTGAGGAATCAGCCCAGAACTACACGGCAGGACT
>OOFH01059405.1:0-13693 GCA_900323355.1 Merlangius merlangus | reverse complement strand
GGGGGCCGTGGTGGAACGGGCCGCCGTACGAGCCGTCGGCTGCGAGCAGCAGGTCCCCGGGGGGGCGGTTACCGCCGCATACCCACGGCAACGCAACGTCATCGCCACCGGCTTCCGTCAGGTCCTGAAGCGCACCGATCAGGATGACTTCCTGTTTGGAGCCTCCGGGGGTGCGGCCATCAGGGGGCGGAGCATCCCGGAACATCTGAGAGGAACAAGATGGCTGCTGGTCGTCTTCCTGTCCGCCATGTTGGCCTTTCCAGAGCGCTCCAGGACTGGCGTTCTCTGGTAGCACAAACACACACATACAAGCACACACACACACACATGCGTTAGCACACACACAAACACACACACACACACACACACACACACACACACACACACACACACACACACACACACAGACACACACACACACACTCTGTGTATCTCTTAGTGTAAAACAACATGTAGCTGTGTGTGTGTGTGTGTGTGTGTTGACTTAAGGGAGTAAACTGAGCTCTGAGTGGGGTCTGAGGTGAACTCACCAGGAGGTGTAAAGGCAGCACCAGGATCAGTCCGACTGCAGGGGGTGCCTAGACTCAGGGCCCGCCCCTGTAGACAGAGAGAGAGGTTCTGATTGGTCCAAAAATTCACACAGAGGAGCGGTCCCTCCCCAATTAACAATGGTGTCATTCATGAGTAAAAATGTTGGGTAACGGTGTCATTATTGGGTAATGATCTCATTAATGTGTTTTAATGTCATTTATGGGTAATGATGTCTTATTGGGTGATGTCATAAATCTGTAATGATATTGTGAAAATGAATTCATTAATGCTTAATGTCATCAATGAAACATGTCATCAGGAGTCATGATGTAATTCTTAAGAAACAACGTAAAAGGAGTAACTCTGCCAGACTAGCCTAACTATTAAAAGAAGCAGATTAATGAAGTGGCTTAGAGAAATTATATTGATTCAAACAAAATACAGGTAATGCTTCCAACTACAGGTGAATTACAAAAAATACTAATACAGGTTGATCATACAATAATTATTACACCACAGCATTGTTGAATGCTTGATTCTGATAGGTCAATACAAGTTTTCAGTAACTGCCGTCCTGTTATCGTGACTTTGACGGTGGGCTGCTCACCGCCCCTATCGTACATTCCTTTCAAATAATGGGAAGGCCCAGAGTGGTTCATTCTTACTTTAAATATAGTAATCACCTCAGTTAGGCGCTATATGCTTTTATACAAAAGACAAACAACCACAATCTGTACAATAGGATTTATTTAAGTGTAGGTAGGTACAAAGATATACAAACACGCTGCAGCGGCGTGAGGGCTGTGAGGATCCATGAAGCCTCATCTGCTCTGAGTCTCTGACGCCCACAGAGAGCACCGAGGACCACTAACCTCTTCGCTCCACGCCCCTCCGCAAGTCAGAAGAAGACAAAGACACCCCCTGGAAGAGGAGGATCAGGGGGGGGAAACCCTAGAGCCAGACCCTTCCCGGGACCCCGGGCGGGGTCAGTGGTTGTGCGTGAGCTTCTGGTGTCTCCTCAGGTTGCTGGGATGGGAGAAGCGCCGGGGGCAGACGGTGCAGCCGAAGGGCCGCTCCCCCGTGTGCACGTAACCGTGCACGTCCAGCTGGCTGCGGCACACAAAGCTCTTCCCGCACAGCGTGCACACGTGCGCCCGCCGGCGCCGGTGGCGTGCCGCGTGCTTCTGTAGCTCCGCCTCCTGGTTGAAGCGCTTGCCGCAAACGACGCAGCCGTGGGGGGGGAGAGGGTCAGGGTTCACCGGGCTGGGTCTCTGGTGAAGCTTTGGGGCGGAGCTAGTGGGGAGGCTTCCTGATGGCGACGGTCCCGGTGCGGCGATGAAACCGAGACCTGCGGTGAAGGACTCCTCTCTCCCTCCTTGCTCCTCCTCCCTTCCCCTCTCCTCCGGTCTCTTCGCCCCGCCCAACCAGCGAAACCCCTCCCCCTCGTCGTCGACCTTCATCACCGCGGCAACTGTGCGGTGATCACTTGACGACAGAGTTTCGGTGAACGCCGCTGTGACTTCGGACCACGTCTGCCTCTGGCGTTCCTCATTCTGCTCGCCAGAAAACAGCGGGCTCTCCGCTCTGACATCACTTCCTGTTAGTGGCTCCTGTGAGCAGCCGCTGGTGAAAAGCAAGGTGAGGTCATCTGATCCACTGACCTCCGATTGGCTGCGCGGCTCCTCGGGTCCAGCAAAGGGTGTCGCCCCCGAGGCGGCGTCCGGTCTGTTGGAGGTGTGGTCTGACTCGCTAGGCTCCGCCCCCTCCACCTTCACGATCCTCAAAGGCTCCGCCTCCACAACCTGAGACTGAGGAGAGCAGTGTCCTCATGTACATATTATGGGATGTATTCACAACAGTCCATCAAACTACCACACAGGGTGAATGTCGAAAGTACCTCGATCTTGGTGGAGGTCACGACCTGCTGGTGGGGGTCCTGATCCCGGGGTAAGGGGGGGGTCTTCTGGCAGCGGCCCAGCCCCCGAAGCCGACTCTGGGGGAACGGACCTGCCAGACACCACTGCATGTTAACACCAAACCTGCTGCAAGATAGTCCTACCTAGTCCAGCCTCCAACTGAGTGCCTTCATAATAACATATTCCTACCTAGTCCTACTTCCCACTGATGGTCTTTATAATATTAAAGTCCTACCTCCCACTGAAGGTCTATATATAGGGAGCTGTGGTATTTAGGGGGGTATAGGTGTAGGTATCTATGGAGGTGTGCGTATTGAGGGGTGTGAAGGTGTGTGTGTATTGAGGGGAGTGAAGGAGTGTGTATTTTTGGGTGTGTAGGTGTGTGTATTTAGCGGTGTACCTGCCAGTGCTTCGCGGTGCGGTCTGCCCAGAATGCGGGAGCCAGGGAAGCGGGCTGTCCCTTCGGGTCCCTTCATTCTCTCCGCCCGGTACTTTGTGACCTGCATCTCCAGGAGTCGGACCTTTCTGCGGAGAAAGTCGTTTTCCTTCTGGTTCTGAGACACCTCGAGATGAACGACTGCATATCCGTCGTCCACAACCTTGCAGATCTCGGCCACGGCCGCGTTAGCCAAGACCTCTATGATGGAGGCGATCTGCGAGTGGAAATCCACGGGAGACGACATTATTGTGTCCAAAAACACACTCGACGTAAGAGAAAACAACTTTAAACGTTGTATTTATCTCAGGCTGTTCGCCAAATATGTCAAGTTCAGTAAACTAAACCATGTGTCGTTTTTGTATTGGTTAAAACCCCTTTAAGACAGAATAAGCTGTCTTTGTTTTCAGGAGACTAATGGGAAGTAATGTCCTCCTGGCTTCTTGTTTTGTGGTAGAGCGTTGAGGAGAGCAGCACCGCCGCCTGTTGTTCAGGAGCGGAAGTCCTCGTCACCTCGTTCCAGGCATTCTCTGGTCGATGGTTCTCATCCATAATAGTTCCATGTTCTCGTCTCACGACGGAAGGCCTGAACGGGTTGCTCCAAATTAAAGTTTTTTTGCGAGAGATTTCTCTTACAGAACTAACCATCTCTAACCTAATACCTGAACTTACCGTCTCTAACCTTATGCTAAACTAACCTTAAGTAAATGTAACATTATCTAACCTCACACGTAAACGAACCATCTCTAAACGTATACATAATTTAACCATCTGTAATCCCATACCTAAACTCACCATCTCTAACTAAATACATAAACTAACCATCTTTAACCTTATAACTTACTTCGATATATATTATATTTTCAAAGCTGTAATGTTTATTTATATTTGTTATTATAGTGGGAATTTATTGCTATTAGGCCTACTTGTCTTTTGATATAATATATGGTTGTATTTTCTGGCACTAAATGTCCCTTCAGGGATGAATTAAGTTCCCATCCAATGTAATGTGAAGTGATGTAATGTAATATACTCTTACGTGATGCAATGTAATGTAATGTATGAGGTAACGTAACGTGATTAAGGCCCAGGGCCTCGTCAAAAGACCCTTGACCTCAGCCATCTGTTGCTTGTTGTCTTCTCGCGATATCTCTCCAGCGAGGCAGCTACAAGGTCGTTTAAGACCGGGACGGGGACACGTGTTCATGTCACCTAATATATTCTAGAAACCTCGACCAGATCACTTTAACGGTGGCTCTTGCTTTTAAATCCGTTTTACTGCGTAGGTAAGATGTCTAGAGGAAGCCGCAGTCGCTCCTCCGCTCCGGCAAGGTAAACTTCATCACTGATAATACTACCTTCACATGCCCTGATGATAATACTTGTTTATAGGTATGTCTCTACTCTGGTGTAATTGATCAATAGTACCGACAAGTGACTTATATTGAGCGGTAAGCAGTTGTTTGTGTAGACACGGTTCACTGTTATTAAATTGAGCTGCGTCAGGAAGAACATAGCTTCTCAAGGTCAGTTATTGACAATAATAAAGTATTTATGTCACCAAACCAGTTATATCCGGTTTTTCTATAGGTATATTTCTTTTGTGTGTGGTGGACATTGGAAAAGTGCTGCGTAGTGCGCAGGAAATGTTAATTAAGTTTAGTATCTCGGAAAAAACCCTGAAGGATTACTAAACAAATATAGAAGTTACTGAAAAGCAAAACAGGAGTTTTATTAAATGTTTTGTAAGCATTTTTCTTTAAAACATGAATGACCTCTTCAGTTAAGACCAAACTTCAACCAGACCCTGTTATGTAGACAGAAACGCATCTAGCATGTTAACGTCACTATATGTGCAAATAAGTAAGTTAATGAATTATGCATTATTTACCACATAGGCCTACATATTCAGATAAGGTTTAATCAAATGATTGTTTATTGATTATTGAACAGCATTATAACCAATCTCATATCAAACACATAATGGGAGCCAAGAAAGTGAACGCATTCATCAGTCTCGTTAGTAACATTAGTTTACTGTCATTTTAAATCTGCACCATAAGCAACCCCATGGCTTGTAGCTACTGTTATCCCTCGACTCTCTGAGGAACTCTAGTTTAGATGTTTAGATGTCCTAACCCATTGCTCTCTTCTGAAACTCCAGGCCCTGATATACATGAACTCAGTTGAAATAGTCAATATCCCACTGCCTATTATTGGAAAACAATACCACATGTATTATTACCCCAGTATCTGGTTTAGGCAAATATTTATATTTATTTCAAGAAGCCCGACACCAGTATCAACTTTGTTGCAATTATGTCGTGGCTAACCAACCCGCTTCTAGTGGCTTACCAACACATTGTAATCTACAGTCTAGTACCACAGATCTGGGTGATGAGGACATTAACCTTTCTTTCGCTTTACATATTTATCTACCAATCATAATGCTTGAGGCAAGGATCTGTAGGTGTCTTACTTGTGAACACAAACGGGATCAGTAGCTGAAGTAGTAAACTGTAAAAAAAAAAAAAAAAAAAAAGTTTCTGTAAAGGTTTCCAATCAACACCGTTAAGACTGGTCAATGTACAAATACACTTTTAAAATCAGTACCTGAAACCTTAATCCACTCAAAAAGTTTTCTTTGGAAGAAATCTCAGCACCAAAAGAGGAAACAAGGCTTAACTCTGCCCCTTGCAGTTCCTGAAACAGGCTTTGCCGTCTGCCCCCTCTTTGCTAGAACATGGGAAGACTGCTGGATCGCAGATTAGCAAGTGGCTAACCACAACACGGTTAGCCAGTGGCTAACCCTCGCACTGCCAGCTAGCGGCTAATAACCATGGTCCTTCTTCAGTCACAGCCCCGCCCCGTCCCACGCGCCATCCCACGCGCCTATGCCTGTCCAGCCCGCCCCTGCTGCCCTGGCCCCCGCCCAGCCCCAGGGACCAGGGCTCATGGCCCAGATGGCCACCACCGCTGCTGGGGTAGCAGTGGGCTCGGCCGTGGGTAGCGTGATGGGAAGCGCCCTCACCGGAGCCTTCAGTGGAGGCAGCAGCAGCAGCAGCAGCAGCCCGGAGCCGGCCAGGCCCGCCTACCAGGTGAGCCTGGCTCCTCCGGCTGGTCCCCCTAGTGGTTGTGGGATGACATTCAGCGACTAACTCAAACTAACTTTCAGGAGGCCCCCAGGCCGGCCCCCGCTGCTTCCGGACCCTGCCACTATGAGGTGAGGCAGTTCCTGGACTGTGCGACGACCCAGGGCGACCTCAGCCTTTGTGAAGGGTTCAGCGAGGTCCTCAAACAGTGCAAGTCCTCCCATGGTAAGAGTTCTTAAATATAGATTCATTATAATCAGAGTATAAACCAATATAGAGCCTCTATAAACCAATATAGAGCCTCTATGAACACAGATCCGCTTTAACAACATAGAGCCTCTTTAAACCCATATAGCGTCTCTACAGACCAATATAGAGCCTCTATAAACACACATATATAGAGCCTCAACAAACACAAATATATAGAGCCTCTATAAAAACTGAACCTCTATAAACCGCACCGATCGGTGGAAACGAGGCAATACAAGCTCTTCAAAACATGGAACCTCTATAAGCACAGGCTCTATAAACATGCACATATATAGAGCCTCTATAAACACATATATAGCCTCTATAAACACAGCCTCTATAAACACAGCCTCTATAAACATATATATGGATATAGAGCCTCTATAAACATGCACATATATATAGCCTCTATAAACAGGCACATATAGAGCCTCTATAAACGCATATATAGCCTCTATAAACAGCCTCTATAAACATGTATATAGGTATAGAGCCTCTATAATCCTAACACATATAGAGCCTCTATAAACAATATAGTCTAATATAAATGCTAACATGAATGCTGACCTTTGAGGTGATCATTGTCTGTTTAAATCATTTAAACAGTGAATTCTAGACAGCACCCTTGAAGTTGAAAGATTGTGCCATTTGAAAACCATCATCTCTTTTATCAACCCAAATGGTTTAACATTTCTTCCTTTTGTGTTTTATTTGTTTAAGGTGTGACGGCATTGGTGTAAGGGTCGGCAGCCATTTGGAATCATAACACTAGAATACACTTTCATCTCTTTGTTTGTTTGGTTGATTGGTAATTGTAAATTATGAACGGTTTTTGATGAAACTTCAATAAATTGCTGCTAACTGTTGCCTCTGTCTTGTGTATTGACTAAAAGTGACTTTAATCGTGGTTGTCTCTTCAGAAAGGTGCTATGTTTTATACAAAAGACCAACAACCAGAATCTTATAGGATTTATTCAAAACATGTACAAAGATATACAAACGAGCGGACACAGACTTCATCCAACAATCAAACCTGTTGCTGCGTCGCGAGCGCTGCAAGGCTCCATGAAGCCTTAGGTTCTCTGAGTCTCTGTCGCCCACAGAGGGCACCGAGGACCGCTAGTATGCACTCCCCTCCAGAGGTCAGTGGGTGTTGGTGATGTGAAGCCTGTACCACTGACCCCGAGTTGGGGTCAGTGGTTGTGCATGAGCTTCTGGTGTCTCCTCAGGTTGCTGGGATGGGAGAAGCGCCGGGGGCAGACGGTGCAGCCGAAGGGCCGCTCCCCCGTGTGCACGTACCCGTGGACGTCCAGCTTGCTTCGGCTAACAAAGCTCTTCCCGCACAGCGAGCACTCGTGGGCCCGGCGGCGCCGGTGGCACGCCGCGTGCTTCTGTAGCTCCGCCTCCTGGCCGAAGCGCTTGCGGCAGATGCCGCAGCCGTGAGGAGCGAGGCGCCCGGGGTCAGCGGTCACCGGGGGTCTGTAGTGGAGTTTGTGGGCGGAGTTAGCTGGGAGGCTTCCTGATAGCGACAGTCCTGGCGCGATGAACCCAGGACCTGCGGTGAAGGACTTCCCTCTCCATCCCTGCTCTTCCTCTCTCCTCCTCTCCTCTCTCCATCCCTGCTCCTCCCTCCCCCTTTCCTGCTCTTTTTGAAGCCCGCCCGACCAGATGTAGTCCTCTGCTCCGTCGTCGTCGACCATCATCACCGCGGCGACGGTACGGTCGTCACATGAAGAAAGAGTTTGGGTGAACGCCGCTGTGGTGTCTGACCACGTCTGCCTCTGGCGTCCCACTTTCTGCTCGACAGGAAACAGCTGACTACCCGCTCTGACATCACTTCCTGTTAGTGGCTCCTGTGAGCAGCCGCTGGTGAAAAGCAAGGAGAGGTCATCTGATCCACTGACCTCCGATTGGCTGCGCGGCTCCTCGGGTCCAGCAAGGGGCGTTGGCCCCGAGCCGGCGTCTCGTCTGTTGGAGGTGTGGTCTGACTCGCTAGGCTCCGCCCCCTCCACCTTCACGATCCTCAGGGGCACCGCCTCCACAACCTGAGAGACAGGAGAGCAGTGTCCTCATGTACATATTATGGGATGTATTCACAACAGTCCGTCACACTACCACACGGTGGATGGATGTCGACAGTACCTCCATCTTGGTGGAGGTCACGACCTGCTGGAGGGGGTCCTGGTCCCGGGGTAAGGGGGGGGTCTTCTGGCAGCGGCCCAGCCCCCGAAGCCGGCCCTGGGGGAACAGACCTGCCGGACACCACCGCACTATAACACCAAACCTGCTGCGGGATACTCCTACCTAGTCCACCCTCTGTGGGGTCTTATAATAATATATTCGTACTCCTTCCCACTGAAGGTCTTTATAATAACATAGTCCTACCTCCCACTGAAGGTCTTTATAATAACATAGTCCTACCTCCCACTGAAGGTCTTTATAATAACATAGTCCTACCTCCCACTGAAGGTCCATAGTCCTACCGCCCACTGAAGGTCTTTATAATAACATAGTCCTACCTCCCACTGAAGGTCTTCATAATAACATAGTCCTACCTCCCATTGAAGGTCTTGACCAATAGAAAATTTTACTATCGTAAATTAGATTGTAGTAGTTTAAAATGTATCTGGAATTTTGCAAAAAGTCAATATGGAGGTGCGTGTATTTAGGGGTTTATAAGAGTGTGTATATTTGGAGGTATGTGTATTGAGGGGTGTGACGGTGTGTGTATTTAGCGGTGCGTATAATTTAGCAGTGTACCTGCCGGGGCTTCGCGGTGCGGTCTGCCCAGTATGCGAGCGCCAGGGAAGCGGACAGTCCCCTCGGTTCCAATCATTCTCTCCGCCCGGTACTTAGCGACCTGCAGCTCCAGGAGTCGGACCTTCCTGCGGAGGAACTCGTTGTCCTTCTGGCTCTGAGACACCTCTAGATGAACGACAGCATATCCGTCGTCCACAACCTTGCAGATCTTGGCCACGGCCGCGTTAGCCAAGACCTCTATGATGGATGCAATCTGCGAGTGGAAATCCACGGGAGACGACATTGTTGTGTCAAAAAACACACTAGACGTAAAAGAAAAAAAATACTTTAAACGTTGTATTTATCTCAGGCCATTCGCAAAATATGTCAAGTTCAGTCTTAAACCATGCCTCGTTTAATTTATTGGTTAAACCCCCTTTAGGACAGCATAAGCAGTCTTTGTTTTCAGGAGACAGTAGTGGGAACTAATGTCCTGGCGTCTTGTTTTGCGGTAGCGGAGCGTTTGGAAGAGTAGCACACTCTTCATATGTGCGTGAGCATAGTGCGTGAGCACGCCGCCTGTTGTTCAGGAGCGGAAGTACTCATCACCTCGTTCCAAGCGTTCTCATCTCACGACGGAAGGCCTGAACGGGTTGCTCCAAATTAACGTTATTGGCGAGAAATACGGTGTGACTTTCCGTTACAGGGGTTTTGCGGTGAAAATGCGAGGGACTGCTGATGGAGGAGATATCCGTCTGCGTGTGCGTTAAACGTTTCAGATATTGCTGTCTAAAAATGTCAGATTTATTTTTATTGCGTTTGTTCTTGTTCCCCTGGACATGCTACTTTCCGCCTAGCTCCGGGACAGTTAAATGGCATACACACAGCTCATAGAAAATAAGAGACCGGAAATTGAATTATGGTAGACAGGAATAGTGCTATAATTCAGGAGACTATGGCTGTTTCTGAATTGCCATACTACATACTGCATACTGACGCAGTATATACTGTGCACTACATACTACTCCCCGCCCTAGTATGCAGTATAGTATGCAAGTATGACAAGTATCATGCAGTGTACTACACAGTCACATGACCAAATAATTGTGACGAAATTTGACGTGTCAGACTGGCGCGGTTTTCGAGCCGGCTTTCCCCTACAGGCCGATATATATATATATCTATATATCTATATTTTACCAATTAACATGCCGCACTTTGCAATTATTATTGCAATTATTATTATTCAGCTAACACAAAATGCCATTCAGCTAAAATTCGCTATCGGTGGAGACATTCGTTCTGTTAACAATGAAAAAAACACGATTACAAAAACATACGAAAGCTTATCACATCAAAATAAACTACTAATACTTACATTTATATTCTCCACTCGCATTGTCCGCCGCCATTATTGGAAATGTTCAGCGGTTCCGCGTTGCATTATGGGATACAGTATCCGACGTAGTGAGCTCGGATGTATACTTGAAATTTTTGTCCGATTAGTACATCATCCGGGTAACTGTCGCATACTGCAAAACACATTTTACACGTACTGCATACTACTTACTACTTTTACGTCACGATTAGTATACGAGCAGTATGTAGTATGCCAATTCAGAAACGGCCAGTGTCTCCGCTTCAGAAAGATGGACGTCCTCAAAAGACAGTTGACTCCAGAGCACTTTGAACTGTGAGGTGCTTGGTAGCCTCAGGACCAGTGTTGAAGACATGTAGCAGCAGCATAGAAACGGCTCTTGAGAAGGACTGCTTGAGAGGAAGTCGATTTTTTAATTATGTAAGGAATGTATATGATTTAAATTTAAGAGGTCTTGGTCAGTTAGGATTTTCGCCCTTTTTTTCTTTAATTCCTAAATGAAAATTGTAAAACCAACGTCATTATAAACAGGGTTGTGAATAAAACTTTTAATCGTACAAAAAATTATCTAATAGACAAGGTTTGAATGTAAACTAAAAGTAATAACATTCAAATGAGTTTGGCTGGCAGTAACCTGTTAAACGTGGCAATTTGTACAATTGATTCAAGTTTTAGGGGTTTTAACATGCAGCAACTTTCAGTCTTTGGAACGATTAACAGACAAATTTTATAAAAATTTAACAAGCCAATACAAAGGCATACTTAAAAACATACTTCAAAAATACAATGCTCATGTGTTTTTGTGTTCTGCTACGAATGATTCGGATGTCCGATACGAGTATGGTATGCATCCCTGCTGTGACCCCAATATATCCATTAAACAAGACTCCCTCTTAATATAAATTATGGGTCTGCTACCATTAAATACCAGGGCATGACATTGAAGTAGCAATGATGAATATTTTCACTTAGGTCTATCTGCCCCCTGACGAATCCACAATGCGTTTACATGACACTCAGGAAAATGTAATCATTGGCTTAATCCGAATATTATTGGATTATTGAGATGCATGTATACACTTTCGTCTGACTAAAATCTAATCGAATCGGGTTACCTATAGTCGGATTAAGACCCCTAGATTATTCGATCGATAGTCGCAATTTAGCGTGCATGTATGCATTAAATTAGTTTGGAATCGTATTTTGCGTTCTGCGCAAGAGATCTTTTCCCGGGGCCGTGAGTCGAAAGTATAAGGAGACGATACTTGTGTTGTCGCCATCGGAAAACGAGAAACAGCAATTTATTTAAAAAGGTGGCCAAGAAGATGGAAGAAGCCGGTGTCTTGCCAATGTAGTTTCCCCCATATAAGTGTATCGTCAAGCATTCAGTACACACTACGCTTCTGTTACGAGAGTAGCGTATGTGTGTGTGCGAGAATGGCAATGTGTGAGTGAGTGAATGAGCGAGCAGATTGAGCAGTAGCGTGTGTCAGTTTCATGAATTTAACGAGTGTCTGCAAACGTGTACTGTAAAGTTTGTGGAACTACGAATAAATTACCCAGCCTTTCAAGAATCGATAGCTGCTTCATTCCGACCTATAAGCAGACCCACTGCCGGTCAAAGTAAAGGGTGTTACCCCCGAGAGAACATCGGCCCTGGAGGGAACGTCTCTCCTGTGCTCCTCAACTATGGTCTGGGAGCCGACAGCAGGTAAGGTGTAACACTTTGATTTCACCCAAGGCTGATTTAAAACTATGTTCTTCTAAATGTTGGTCATCAACGAGGTTGTAAAGTAGTAACTTCGGGCACATCGGTCAAAATGAAAGTTTTTTTTTCTTCCGACGTGTTCGATCTTCATTCATTGCACCGCAGCCGAACTGACTGGGATGTTCTCTGTTATGTGGAATCTTAAAGACTGCGTCGGGTTCTCAGACTCTCTGGTACTTCAGAAAAAAGTAAAGACTTGTAGTGGGGGTGATCTTGGCTATGGTGGAGAAGGAAGATTGAAATGCAACATGGAGGAGAAAGGAATTGTTGCCGTATGTGGACTCCCGGAGGAGCTGCTCCGCCGCCACCGGAGGAGTCCGCATACGACCGAGAGGTCGGATCAATGGAGTGTCGGAGAAATGACATGGACCCGAAGTGAACTGACAGCTGTCTACTGAAAACATCTTACTCGAATGCCGCCTGAGTTTGTTGTTGCTAGTGACGTAAAGATGTCAGCCGGTGGCTCTATTAGTTGAAATGCGTACAGTGCCACCTATCGTACCGGGGCATGAAATGCTTCGGCTGATGATTTTCTGACCGCCAAGTATACTCGGACAATTGCAGTTGTCCAAATGAGGAGCATTGTCGAACTACGGCTTTAATCGGATTAAGCTGTGCATTTTAACGTACTGAGCGAAAAGGGCCTATATACGGCTTGATCCCTAGGATAAAACACTGTACAGCTGAAAGACACAGATTCCATATAGAAAAAAATATTTCAACACTATAGCCCACGTTAAGCGTCAATGTCTGCAGTTCGGATTGGTTGTGTTGGGAAGTGGGTATGTGAACAGGGAGAAGTCTAGAATGTACTTGGGCAGAAGGTCTTTCAGCAGCTTCTGCGGAAGACTGCACAGGTAGTATTGCAGCGTCTCCGCGGTGACCGGCTTGTACCACGGCTGCCTGACTGGGAAGCGGATATGGTCGGGTGCCCCCACACGCCGCAGAACGTACTCAGCGTCGCGCTGCAGGTTCTCGTAGGAGCCGATGAAGTCGTAGGACACGGCGCAGGGCTGGCACAGGTTGTACGCTGGCATCCAGTGCTCGTTCATGCGCTCCACGTCCTCGTCCAGGAGGTACCGCACAAACTCTGCGAAGGTCACGTCGTCCCCCTTGACAGCCGGGCCCTTGGCGCCTTGGCCCTTCCTGTAGCGCTTCACGATTTCCACGCCGTACCTCTTCTGGTACATCTCGATCTCCCCAAACTTGTTCTTGTATGCCGAGAGCAGGCGCTCCATGGGCTCCCGCACAAACAGGAACTTGAAGTAGTGCTTGAGGCGGTAGCGGATCTCCTCAGGCTTCAGGGAGGAGAGGAAGAGCAGGTCGCTGTGGTGGTCCATCTTGATCTTGACATCCACATTCCCCAGGGCCCCGCTGAGCACCTTGAGCAGCCTCTTCCAGTTGGAGCATGCCACCTTGGGGACATAGCAGTAGAGGAAGCGGTGCTGGTCGTTAACCAGGACGTGCTGCAGCAGGGTTTTTCTCTGTAACGGGCTCAGGGACCACACGTCGTGGGGCATGCTTTTCTGACCACACATAGTTCGGATCGTGCGGTTGCGGATCTCTTGAAGGATCTGGATGTGA
>OOFH01058988.1:0-14419 GCA_900323355.1 Merlangius merlangus | reverse complement strand
ATACATCCCTGACGGGTGCACCATCAATAACCCATATTGCTCCATCACCTAAAACACCTTTTTATGTTTAAAGTTCACTTATGGTGGATGATATTCAAATAAAAAATATTGACATTTTTTTCAATTATTTACAGGCCTCTAACCTATAGATAAAAACCATATAGTCACCAGGCCTCTAACATAGAGCATCATATAGTCACCAGGCCTCTAACATAGAGCATCATATAGTCACCAGGCCTCTAACATAGAGCATCACACTATATACTGAACAGGCCTTTGAACAAGAATTCCATGTACCGAAGTAAAATAGCAATTTTAATTTCATAATACTTCATTCATAATTGAATCTGAATATGTGTTTTGTAAAACGATTGTATAATCAACCAAGATATTCTAATAAAAATAATAAATAGAAAAATACAAATATAAATTTGAACAATTCAATGTTTAAATACAACATAGACTGGGTTTTCAGAACCTTCTAAATTCAACAATGCTTTTATCAATGCAGGATGGCTTTGTGTCTACGGATCTGCCTCCGCTCTGACCGCCAGGCCATCATTTAATATTGCTGGCATCCAGATCCCTCTGGTTGTTTAGAGACAGCCAGAAGCAGCCAAAACTGTGCACGTTTGCTCAGGATGCCTGTGAAGAATTAACAGCTTGCTTTGAATACACAACACTGTACTGCGTTCTTGACCGAAGTCCCTAGTTACCAATAATACTGTGTTGATTCTGTTATCCCTGGTAAAGTGATTCAATGTTTTCCAATAACGTACCTTTGGTGTCCAAGAAGGTTTAAACTGTCAAAAATGGAAGACGCAGCTTTGCCAGCATTGATTGGAGTCAAAACAGAGCAGATAGAGCTGAAGGGTTATCAGGAATAGAGCTCACAAAGAGAAGATGAGAATCTGATGTCTACCTCTGATACAGTGTCTGCTGGACGGTATGAAGGGCATCACTGGTTATGGAACCAGTAAGCCCAGTCCTACGGCCTCTGCCATATGTCCTGACGCTGCTAAGCATTTCCTGTACAGGTAGTGCTCAAGACTTTCCACTGGAACGTCAGAACATGCGTATCGTAATCCGGACGACAACGAACATTGTTGTTAGAATTTTGATGTGAGTGTGAATGAAGTTTAGGCAGCTTGTTAATGTCCATGTGCATGGGGCACAATAAAGTGTTATCTTATTGTTATTGGGAGCACAACTAACCTGTTTTAGTCCCGTAGTCATGACTACAGACATGGTGCGGGGCCGTGTCGTAGTCGTGACTACAGACCCCTCCTTCTCCAATTTTAGAAATAAAAAGAAAGTGGTGAATCCAGTCATGATCAGATTTCATTTGTAGAGAGTTTTGTATGGGGTGGTATGAGTCAAGGATCACACTGAGAGTAAACCACTACATTTAATCCAAGCATTCGATAACTGAACTCTGATACAGACAAGAGGTGAAAGTGAACTAGGCCACCGTGCATTCTGATTGGATGAGGCAACACAGTACGGATGTATTTTCGGTATATTTATTTTATTCATTAATTGTTTGAGAAAATTGAAGAGCTAAATACATATTTGTACATGTTTTCTATTTGAACCTTTTGTGTAATTATTTAAGGGGGGATTCTAAAGTGTTGTTTCTCTCCAAAAAATGTTTTTTTTAGAGAGAAATGCTTATTCAAACTAATACTAATCATTTGAATAATCGTCATTTCAATATTCCTCATCTTCAAGCCGCTTATCCAGGGTTGGGTCCCGGGGGCAGCAGCTCCAGCCAAGGGCCCCAGACTTTCCTTTCCCGGGCCACAGTGACCAGCTTTGACGGGGGGTTCCAAATTCTCTCCCCTTAACAAGAACACTTGATTTGAGTGCCCTTAGCTGCAAGTCAGCTCATGTATTGGGACACCCCACACCTTTGCGGGAACGCGCAAAATTTAGGGTTAGGGCTCAAGGGGAAGGAGTAGATCAATGGAGGCGCGTCGCTAGGAAAAAAGACGCCAGTAGTGTCTGGATGATGATTGTCTGCCCGCCAATTGTAGCATTGAACGGTGCGACTCTGCGCCTTGCGCTGAAAAGTTGAGAATATTTTAAGTTCTTGTGCTTCTAAAAACCCTAGAAAAGCGCAAATGCGTGGCGCATGGAAGGAGCAAATGGCAGGCGCAGGAAAACAAGGCTTTTACTGCCTCTGTGTGATCGCCAGCTTCTTTCTTAAGTTAGGTCAAGATCACGATGCTTTCACCTTTCTACGTTATTTCTGTTGGACAAATAAAACAACAGAGAAAAATGGAATTAAATATGCAATAACTTTGCTGGAATGACCAAAAAAAGTGTTAAATCTGGGCAAAAGAAATGCAGATGGTTGGCAAGAAAGACGAGCAAGCCGTTTGAATGAGCTCATGTCTTATCATTGCATTAGTGGCTGCTGGGAGCAATTTTGCACTGCACATGTTTTCAAAACTGGGATGCAGGCTTGATGCCACTCAGCAGACTGAAACCATACATTTAACCAGAGGCACGGAGGTAGGGGGGCCACATATTGGAGGAGATTGGACAGACATGTGGTTGTATTGCCTATATTTTGGCTAACTGAATGCTTTAAATAGAGAGGTAGACCCTAGAGGAAGATTATTAAAATGAGGGCCCCTGTACTTCTCAAATTGTTCAGACAGCCGTGACATGACACATGCAAACTTAGAAACAGTGAGCGTGAAGCAATACAGAAAAAAATAAGTCATCATTTTCATTACCTATTAGGGGCAGCGAATCAGATATTGATAAATCCCTTTTATTTATTTTTTTGACAAAAAGTGGCCTTTCAGATTCTATACTAAACACTGATCGCAGCAAAATTGTTGCCCTGAGAAGCCAATTTCTTGCGGAGTGGTCATGAGGTCACCAGCCAACCGGCAAATAGGATTAACATTTCTAGGTAGAAATGCGCCTTTTATAAACTATGTTCCACTTGCTGGGAAATAGCCACAAATTCGAAGGTGCCTTTTGAAGGCAAACCGCAGTCAACACAGTTCCGTTTTAATAAATAAATTACATTTGTAATCACCTTGAATTTTCTTTTCTTTTAAATCACTGTCAGAGGGCTAGCAACGTCACTCAGACATAAACCAGCATAGATGGATTTGGTCGTGACACTGCCATGAAAACAAATCACCAAGCCCATTGATTTAACAAGGCAGGGTTATTTGAGTAAGGCAGGGTTTATTTAAGTAATCATGTTTGAGAGGTCATTCCTCATCCTGAGTGTGCATTGGCTTTTTCTGTTGATTGAAATGCTTATTGCAAACTTCCCATTCATGTCTGGTGTAACCAGACATAAATTATTCTGTGTTGAGCTCAACTGAACCCCTGACAACTAAATTGCAAGCTCTGACTGAGTCAGATATTATACCAATGTCATTGTTGCAAGAACATAAACATAATAATTAAAGAAGCAGAAAACTGGTCAACTGTTCCTGTTGTAAACCATCCACCAAGATGTGCTTCAGAATAAATAATAAACCAAATAAGGTACGCTGCTAACATGTGTGTAAAGTAAGGGTACCAATGTGCATGGGTTTAAGTTCATTCTACATTAAGTGGTGTCTTCTAGTGAGGTATAAAGATATTTGAGCCAACATGAACAGTATTTTGCTTTTCCTAAGGCAGAACCTCGTTACCAATATATATACCATATATATACCTTTTTTGCATGGATTTCTATTTCACATATTTTAATTATATTGTATTGTTTAAAGTAAGAGCACAGTTAAAGCTAATTTATAGCTGCTGTGTGTGAACTGCATGAGGCGGTGCAAACAAAGAAGGACATCATCAATGTCCTTGCTCAGTGTTCGCAGTGATTTTAAGTGTGTCGCCCCTGAACTGATACAGGTGACCTGGATGCACTTGGTGTGCGTTCACACTGATTCTACTGGAATATGGCGACTATAACTGGCATGTTCTGTCTGCAAACTTCACAAACAGCCATTCTAGATTCCATTTGACTCAACTTTACCATCATATAGGAATCCCTGTAGTGAAGCATTGGTTAATTTGAGCCGGATAATGCCAGAACAAGATCCGGCACCTCTTAATTCTGGCCTCACTGTGTTCCGGTACTTATTTGGGCAGATTCAGAACCTGTCATGAAAAAAAAAAAAATAATAATAAAATAAAATAATAACATTAATTTATTTAATTAATTAATTTACAGAACAAATCCCAAGAATTTCATGTTGTTCATTAAGATTTAATGTCATTTAAAAGTGTCCGAGATCTGTTGACGCACTGAAAAGCTGTGGGCCAACAAACAACGGCCGACACTCTGAGGAGCAAGCAGAGAGGAAACAGGAAGAAACTTTACCATGCATGACCACATGCGTGTGCGCCACATACAAGTTCTCTTTTTAATTAGGATATAAAAAAAGTGACAGTCACGCACGACTCCATAATCAACGCTTTCCAAGCATCGGTGGTGATAGCAACTTTCTCCGCTAAGGACACGATCTCATGGAGGGAGACTGCTGCTTCGCTGTACATTTTCTCCAGCCGCACAGTCATAGTTTGGCGACATGTCACTCACTGTGTAATCCGCCTCGAGAAATGGGATCAGATCGTGGATGACTAACACGTCACGTCTCTGGCAAAGGCTGCCGTATTTAAAATAGCATGCGCATCAGTTATATTCTCAATTAAATTTGCAGAGCAATCCCTGCAAAGTATTTAGGTTAATTATATGAGACTAGGATTAGTGTGGGAGTGACAGAGGGAGTGAGCCATCACGACGGTGGCCATCCGTCATGATGTCAGTCAGCCATCACGTTGGACGATGACATCGTCCATTGGCACAACCCTAGTAGGCAGTGTATTATTTTTTCCCCCATTACCACTTTCTACCCCCCTCTAGGTGACCATGCTAGGCCTCAATGCTAGCGCTCTATGCTATTGCTCTATGCTAGTGCTCTATGCTAGGCCGCTATGATATCCCTCTAGGCTAGCGGTCTATGCTAGCCCTCTATGCTAGTGCTCTATGCTAGGCCTCTATGCTAGCGCTCTACACTAGCGGTCTCATCTTTCTGCCACTGATATTGAAACCTTTTGACACTGAAAATAGTGAGACCAAAGAAGAATGAATGCAGAGAGTAGGCTATGTTCCAGAGAACGATTGTTGGTTGATAGGTCCTATATTATAGCATTTTTTGATATTGGCCTTCCCAGTGATCAAAGCATCAACCCACACACATGTGAGCCAATCATTTCACCCTGCTGAGCAGTATGGGACACACACAAACTCACTGCATGCAAACACATATTTTGAACTATTATGAATTTCATCACCATTTCATTGTACAGGAATGATCGTCTTTCACTAAGGCTTGAACAGCTAGGAGACTAGAGAAGGAAAGAGAAGATACCATGCAATCTCTCGGTTTATTGGGCTGAGGAAAGAGTTGTTATAGCTTATTATTATTATATTACACATTCCACGTTTATCAACAATAATAACTGTTGTCCATGGGGTGCATTCTGATATTTCATTGAGCATCATACCCGCTACACTGTGTATTAAACCTCTATAATGTGTATATAGCCTATGTGACAAATGATAAGTGCTCAGTCAATCAATACTGTCACAACTCACAACCTCAACAAAGGTAAGCAGTGTTGACATCATTTCCACACCAACTTCTATACTTTTTGAGCACAAGGACTCGAAACAAGGTGCTGAGCAAGTAGCATTTTGGACCACAACCTTTAGCGTTTCACATGTTGTTAGCATGCAGCGGGTGTTTGTGGCAGTGCAGGAAGGTCAGACATGCAGCATACGAGCTGAGAGACGAGAAGTTTTTCTTTAAGGTAAGGAGTGAGGAGTGAACTAAAGGAAGCCACAGTAGGGAAGGTTAGTAAGTAAGGTTAGAGGGTTAGTTAGTAAGCCATTTGAAGAGGGATACAGTGTGAATTAGGACTGCTTATAGACCACAGCTTATTGTGGAGACTTCTGGAATGGAAAAAGGATGGATATTGTCCAGGCAAGAAGACATTCCCTGTTGACCTCTCCTGTTCTCTGCGACCCTCTCCCCAGGTGTACCAGAAGAATACAGCCTGGGCTGGATTACTATGTTCATGTCATCCCCCCTTTATTAATCAAGATCCTTGAAGTTCTGCTCCTAAAGAGCGTCTTAGTCTCTGATTGCGGCGTTGTGCTAGAGAATAGTACTATAAAAAATGTCAAAAAATGACGAATTAGCTGTGTTCATTTGAAATGGCAGGGGTGGCAACACTGAGTTTACTTGGAGGGCTGTCTTACTGTAATGACTTGCAAGGAAAATTTCACAAGCTAATGGCTTCCAAAACCGTGAATAACATTTTAGGGAAATGGGTTAGCCCTAGTCAGAGTTCCAGCGGAAAGCAACATGTTAACAGATAGTCCTGGTGGGGGTGCAGATAATATGAGCGAATACAGCAGAAAAAGAGACACACATAGTAACACACACATGTGACCAAAGAAAGGGAGAGAGAGTGCATGTGGTCAGGATGTCCCAGGGGTGGATTTGTGTCAAAGGCAGGCAGGGCAGGGCCGTGAGAAAATATAGTCTTGTGTTTAGAATCTAGGTTAAAAAGGGCATGTCCTCCATGGAAGCTGTCTTGCTATCTCATATGAAGTGAGCAACATGAGATGGCAACATGGAGTAAGGGTGTTGAAATCTCTTCTTGCTGCTGGCTGGATTGTTACAAAAGATAACAGGCTGTTCAGTGCACTACGGTATTAAATGTGAACAGAGCCACCCAGACCATCGCTCTCTGATCCATGTTGAAATTATTTTCAATTTCTTTGTGCGTTCTTTTGCTTTTGTCTGATGAACAAAATTGAATTCCCTAATGTTCGATTTAAGTAAGCACAGGGGTAGCAATTATTAAGTTGCAATTCCTCTGCTGGTCTTTCACACCAAAGAAGACGTAGTCGAAGGCCAACTACCAAACATTTCAGAAAAAACAACAAAGAGGGAAAATCAATAGCAGCTCCGGGGGCCAAAAGATGAAGAGACAAAGCACACCGCTGCGGGCCAGGCTGGCTCAAAGGCTCCTTTACCTCAATCATTTACATCCATTCAACGAGCACGTCTACCCAGCACCCTGCCTCGATGTCCTCCACATTGACAACACATATTAATGCAGACGTCCACCAGATAACACAACAGGCACCAAGTGTCCCCTATCTTAGGGGGCTCTGCAACCTGTGGAGCTAGAGGGACGGATATTGTTATCCATGTGTGATTCTCTTTGGAAACGGTTAGCCTAATGATGGCTAAGTCAAAGAGGTGGAGGCGAACATGGCAAGTGGTTGGCAATTCTGTGGCCAAATTCAGGTAACCACATAAACTCGCAGTAACAGGTTCCTACCCTGCAGAATCTGTGTTCATTCATATGTATGACTTTGTTTCCATTTGTTTCACTCCGGCAGATACTTTACTGCAGCGAGCCATTCTCCGTGCTGCGGAGAAGAGGGCGCACAACAAAGACAGCCCATGTCAACATGTTTGATGGTGCTTGATGTTCTTAAATACAGTGTGTTTGTGTGTCCATGCTTTACCACGCTACTCACTGTATGAACAACAATGGGCCTCCTGAGAGGTCATTGACTTTAGTTTCTAAGCCATTAACAATTTAAGTTTAGCTGAATCAAACTTGTTTGATTTAGAAAGTTAGTTAGTTGGTTAATAGCGGAACTAAGCTACAAAAATAATACCAAATTGTTTCAAATATGGATTCTGTTCATATATTTCATGTTAATAATGATGGTAAACGGTCTAATGAAGGATAAAAGGTTGTTACTGTATATTTACTAACTTACGTTTTTTTATCATTAACTAAGCTGGGCGTTCATATATAGGCACTCATTGAAAGACAGCATGAGTCGCCAAATGAAGATTCAGCCTTTCAACGGCACTATTTAAAATTAATTCATACATGTTAAAGGGGAATAACAGTAGTCCTAACAAAAACAAATGAAATGTTGTCCCGGGTGCAGTGCCTCCCTCACTATGTCACTGTCCATCAAACATCGCCACGCTGTCAGGGTGTCTCTGAGATCCACACAAGAAGGATGAAGAAGGCTTACTGTCCAGGGCAAGCTAGGATTGACAGGGAATGGGAGTCAGAAAGGGTCTCCACTCACTGGGAATGTGATTAACGAGAGCCCTGAACAATGCAGAACAACCTGCCTGACTCAGAGCCCCAGACGGTTACATTGGGGATACACGACGGCAGGGCCTCAGATGATATCAGCCAACCGTTTGCATTTTTAATGGCTTTGACAGAGAAGGGATCAGAGCATGGATTTGTCACGGCACAGCGGCTCATGCAGTCCTTCACCAGGCTATTATAGCCTCCATCCAACATAATGACCGAAGCAACATAGATTGGGACCTTCTTAATCAGTGGCACAGGAGGCACAGCTATTCATTACAGTGTCTGTGCACCGTGTGTGTCTGTGGTTGGTGTGGGAGAGAACAAGCTATCCATCCATCCATAAATCCATACACCCGTCCTCATAGGAGGCAACACAATGGAACACTCACACAGCAAACACCCAAGGGGACATTTTATGGGCATGTGCCCTGGTGTGCATCTGTGGAGAGCAGGAGTGTCTGGTGTGTGGAGAGATCATTGATCATTTTCCACTGGGTTTATTTCATGGATATACATAAGTCTACCCAAGGCAAAAGTCCACTTGTCATGCCTCCTTGTATTCTATCCCATTCCATTATAGATTTGTAATTCCTATTTCTCTTATTATTATTGTCCTATTCTTGTTGTGCAGTTTTTCTTTTGAACTACGCTGTGTTTAGCTGTTCAACTCTTGAATCACTTTAATATATTACAGAGCCAAACAATAGGATTGCTAAATTATGGGTTCAATGGTCCTTGTGGGGTTCACTCTGGATCCTATACCAAACTATCTTGCCCATGAACCCACTGGGATGGTTGTTAGTGTACAGGTTGATGAACTCTTAGAAACCTTGGTGCGGTAGCTTGGAATACAAGTCTGCACCTCCTGGGATCCTTCTGCCGTGCTCCCGCCAGACGCCAAGGCAGGTTAGAGGCTTCACAAGGAAAAAAGGCTTTACACGGCCTGACCTAATTTGCTGTTAGAGATGGAATATGCATCACTTAGAGGGGTGTGCACAAAAGCTGTGCTCAATGGATGTGGTAGTAGATTTAGAAATGTTATTGTATCAGTAAGGTTTATTTTTTTCGGTATTGCTTTTCACACTGGAGTAATTAGCAGGTTAAAAATATTAATTTTAATCAATACAAAGTAAAAAACAAAACAGATGCAGATGCACCCACACACACCGAATGAGACTCAGGCTGCAGGAACGAAGAGTTCTAAAGGAAGCTAGGAAGGGAGGGATGAGAGCAGCCTGATGTAACACTTGTTTATCAAGCACAATAAATATATTCCGTCTTTGACAACAAACTCCCACTCGATTCCTACTACTGGCATGCTGTAGGTTATATATGTAAACTTTTTGAGCTCTTAATAAGTTGAGCTGCAAATATACTGTATATTTAAGAATTTAAAAAAAAGTATAGTTTTTGAAGCTTCATCACCCCATGCCACCAGTAGACCAGTGGGGTATACTACAAACCTAGCCGAACATACCGATGCTTTCTTGGGAAAACCTGGATCGACAGAGACGGACCTCTCTATCAGAATTAAATGGTACTATGAAGCTCACTTAGGATTCGATTTGTCATCCAGGTTTTCCGCTTTAGGTTAATTGCACGTTCACATAAAAGGGGTGTTTATCGTGTCATTTTCTCACCTTTACAAAGTGGATGGATAAAGGGCAGTCTATTTCACTCAAGAGGAACAGAGATTCATAATGAACTTCTATGAGGAGTTAAAAAATCAGATAACAGCTAGGGGAAACACAGTTGCACATAATAAGGCTAGGGAGGCGTCCTGGCAAAAACAGCCGATGTATAAGTGAAAAGATTCTGCATATTGTCTATGAAATAACTATGTCAAATGCAAAAGTATTCGCCGTTAATCTCAATAAAGTGACGATGATTTCAAAATGCATAGGCAACGTCCAACCTCATCATCTCATCTCATCTTCATCCGCTTATCCGGGGTGGGGTTGCGGGGGCAGCAGCTCAAGCAGGGGGCCCCAGACTTCCCTTTCCCGAGCCACATTTATCAAACATTATTCTATCAACACAGACATTTACATCGATAGTCTGCCGTTATTATTTATTTTTCTCAGGTGTAATCTGCAGAGGGTAAGACTGTTTTTATTGGCAGTCTAGCAGAATCCGTTGAATTGCTCTAGCCTAGCACCAGCGATCTCTGCAACTAGAAGGACTGAATGAAACATGTTGAAAACTGTCTCCAATGATAAATAACACACTGGCTCACTTGGAAATTAGGTCCTGTGTCCAAAATTCCAAACTACCACTTTAAGGTATCGACCAAAACAACATGGTCTCAAGTAGCATCGAAACATACGATACTTGCATTCAATACTTTCTGTACCTGAAGATTTTTCAAGCTCAACATTCTGTGACGGATTCTGTGCCTTGTGTGGTGGTGTTGCTTCTGGTGTGTTCAGTGTTGCAGGGAGCTGGTTGGTGGAGCCACATCACCTAACGAGATGCAGCTCACCTGAGCAGGCTGGGCTCAGGAGCCTATAAAGCAGCCCTGATCAAGTGACTCCTGTCTCTCCCTGGCCTGTAGCCCGATCCTTAGTTTCCATTACGTTTGATTGTTCACAGTGTTCGTTAATAAATCTGTTAAGTTCATACAAGACCATGTGTGGCTTCCCCTTCAATGGTACAACCGTTGAGCCAGGTTGTAACGTATGGGGGCTCGTCCAGGATCTTTGGTGAGTTTTCACGATGGTAAAACTTTTGATGGTTAAACGGATACTTGCTTCATCTAGCTTACTCTCTAGGCATTATGAGGAAGGAGTTAGGGTTTAACCTTGCATAATGGAGGTAATCGGCCTGGGCAATAATTAAAGGGACTTATTAGTCTTGGATTGAATGAATGAATTGAATGTGCTCAGTACTGGTTTTTGGGGAGGCTGGTAAGTCTTGATCTTTGTTTTGGTGATTCTATCAGTTAATTGGTGCACTAGTTAATATGTTTTGAAGCTCCTTTGTGGTTTTGTGGATCAGTAGTGCATGGTTGGGGATTGAGCTTTTGATTGGGTAATCTGCTGAGGTTAGGCTAACAGAGTTTATTGTCCAGTGAGTCGGAATTTGAACTTCCCCAGTTAGGCTTTAGTTGCATTTCCCCTTTGGGTTGAGTGAAATTATTTTTGTTTTGTTTGTTTAATCCTTTTGGTAGTGCTGTGGCAACGTGGTTAGTGTCAATTGTTTTCGGACAATTGTCTCGGGAGCATATCCGAAGGATCTTGGGGGTTGTCTGCTTGCAGGTCGCCTTTCAAACCGGCTGGTTTACAGTGCATAAATACCCACCGCAAGCTGCATGAACACTAGGGTCGGGTTTATTTAGTTTTGGATAGGTAGTTAGTGGGGAAGTTCCAATTCTATTTGCATCCCAATGATCAAAAAAATCATGGCTTCTGTCAGCAGTTTTGTTCAGTCTCCCACTGAGGCAATTTTGAATAGCTGCACAAAAGACCATCTTTTGAAGCTTGTGGAGCATTATGGTGTTTACATTGGGGATAAAAAGTTAAAGGAGGAAATTAAAGGGGCATTGAGGGCTGCTTTAATTGAGTGGTGTGTTGCCAGCCACAGTGCAAAGTAATGCTGCGGTTGAGTCTGTTTCTCCTCCTGTAGGTCGAACATTTGAGCAGCAAAAGGAGCTGTTGCTGTTGCAGTTAAATGCGAAAATGGAAAAAGAACATCTAAGATAGTCTTTGGAAAAGGATAAATTAAATGCAGAGATGGAGAAAGTACATCTACAACAGTCTTTGGAAAAGGAAAAATTGGGGTTGCAACAATACCAATTAGACCTTATTAAAGCAGGAATTATTGTGGATAATGCTGAGGGCTCAGGATCGTCTGAAGAACCCACTACAGCACAGGTATAACGGTTTGATGTGGTTCGTAATTTGCGTCTTATAGCAAAGTTCGACGAGAAAGATCCAGACACTTTTTTTTTATCCTTTTTGAACGTGTAGCCGATATGAGAGGTTGGCCTGAAGAAGAGAAGCCCAGGAAGCTTATTCCACTCTTAGTGCAGTGGATTATCAGACCTAGTCCACTGTAAGAGATGCAGTTCTTAGAGCATACGAGTTGGTGCCAGATGCCCATAGGCAACGCTTCAGGTCCTGGGAAAAGGCTGATAAACAGACAAACGTGGAATTTGCAAGAGAGTTGTCTAAACATTTCAATAGATGGTGTTCAGCTGTAGGGGTCATTACTTTTAAAGATCTCTGTGATCACATTGTATTGGAACAGTTCAGAGATTGTCTTCCATCTGTAGTTGCCACTCATATTGATGAGTATGGAGTGAAAACTGTTCATGAAGCAGCAATTCTGGCAGATAAATATATTATGGCTCGAAAAGGAAAGTTGTTTTGGCGACCAAAAACAACCAGGGCGGATTGGACGGCTCAGATGATCCTTCAGACGGCAAAATGTTTGAGTGCAAAGGTTCGCCTAGATGCCCCGTTGCACTTTTGAAGGCATATTTATCTCACTTAAATCCTGAAAGTGAAGTCCTATTTCAGAAACCCCTTGGCGGCTCAAAGTTCACCCCTTTACAGCAAGTTTGGTATTCTGTGGTTCCCCGCCGTCACAACAGCATCGAAAATGTGATGAAGAAAATGTGCCTCAGTGCTGGAATTGACCCTCCATATACCAACCACTGTGTTAGGCCCACTACAGTCAATGTTCTGTCAGCCAGGAACATGAAAAACCGACATATCCGGGCAGTCACAGGACACCGAAGTGATGCAAGCCTTAAGTCGTACAACAGCCGGCTGACCCTCGAGCAGTTCAGGGAAATGAGCGTTGCAATCACGGAATTTGTCAACCCTGATCGCCGTGTTGACCTGCGATCTGTCGATAACACCATGGACACCATCCACGAGCCAATTCAACATAGTTTCCAGCCAGCATCTAGCCTAACTGCCCAGAAAAATGCCACTGTCAACATTCAAGAAAATATCTCAAATGCACATGGTTTGATTTCTGGCGGCTCCTTTGCTAATTGTAATTTCAACTTCAACTTCAAATGTTGATTGCCTTATAGTATCGCCAATCGAGCACGAGTTTGTAAATAGCCTGGCGACGTCATGGAGTGAGCGTGACCATTGTCACGCTTTGAACATTAAAAAATCAACCTATGAAATCTAGTTTTGGCTTGTTTTCATGATGTTCCCGTGTAGTATGTACTAAAACAAATATTCTCTTTGTAGTATGTACTAAAACAATTATTCGCCTCAGGCTCTGTGGATAGTGGTAAATAGTCCCCTTGCCGTTCCGGCTCGGGGACTATTCCCCACAATCCACTTCGCCTTCGGCGAATAATTGTTAATTATACATAGATATCTATATCATATAATACATACTATCACGGCCAAAAGCTGTGTGTGCCTCCAAGACGATATTATGAGTCTCCAGAACCAGTGTATAATACATTTTGTCTCCGTAGATGAGTTTGGCAACTAAGATTCCTAGTGTTTATAATTACGATTGCTTGTTCTAACTTTTCATCTGTTACTGCAGTGTGATTTAGGCCTGTGCTGTTATGATCAGTTAAGTGGTCGTTCTTGCTAGTTTCTGCCACTTACGGTGGGAACAAAAGCCTTGATAGCTGGGCGGAGCTAAGTCTGCCTGAGCTACCATGCCCACTTAAGGGCTAGCTATTATTAGCGTCAGCTGTAGCTTCAGGACCCAGCAAACGAAGACCAAGGGAGTCTCTCTGTGGAAGTCCCTCGAGGAAGCCCGGGTAGCCCACCTGCCCTATTGTAGCAATGTGTCGTACTTCACCCATTGTCAGGATTTCCACTCGTAGACGGCGTTACCGTAGCTCCTCTGCTCGGGGCAGTAACCCGTCTAATCTGTGCCATCCTCCTACCCTTGCTTACACTGACCTTGAGGTGATGGGAGGACTCTGGAACTGCCAATCGGCGGTCAAGAAGGCGGACTCGATTTCAGCCTACGCGTCCCTCATGACCCTTCACTTCCTGGCCCTGACAGAGACTTGGATCACTCCAGAGAACTCTGCTACTCCTGCTGCCCTCTCCACCGTCTACTCATTCTCACACACCCCTAGACCATCCGGGCGAGGAGGAGGGACCGGACTCCTCATCTCGCCCATGTGGTCCTACCAGGTCCTTCCGCTAGAACACTTGGCCAGATCTGCGTTTGAACTCCACGCTGTCACTGCCACCATTCCTATCAAGCTCTCCATTGTGGTGATCTACCGTCCTCCAGGTCCCCT
>OOFH01058951.1:2656-13745 GCA_900323355.1 Merlangius merlangus | reverse complement strand
AAAAAGGTGGCAAACTACAAACACGAAAAAAAAAACAGTTCAATAAAAACAAGGATTTGTCTAGAAAGAGGCCAGCTATCTTCCTTAAAATGATGCCTGTTACCTGTCTCCAGACGACATCATCATGCCCCAAGAGGTACCGCTGGATGAACTGCAGCCTGAAAGCCGCCGCTCTGCTCCCCAGGTGAACTAACCCCTGCCCCCCCTCTTCTTTTGGAAGCTATAAAACACTCTGAGGAACCCAATGCAACTTGTGCCAGAAAAAGTTTAAAATGTAAACATTTTAAACACTCTAAACATTTCAGGCTGTGCCACAAGGTGGACGCTACCAGATTGTTAATGATGAGGACCCTTCCCCCCTTCTTCTTTTGGAAGCTCTCTGCTGCCCCCTGCTGGCAGCGCCACTACACTGTCCGCATGTTTCACAAATAGAGTTTGGAGAAACGTTGTCAGTGTCTGTATGTTGCTTAAATTCTCCAAAACGACATCTTGACTTGTTATAACAGGATATTTATCTTTTTTTTTATATATTAATACATTAATACAACAGCCAGGGGGTACAGAAATGGCAGACATACAAAATACAGACACAAAAAATACAAAATGCAGCATTAAATTAAATAAAAATATTATAAAAAGCACACACACTAAGTGTTTGAATAGCTTTCCCATTCCTAGAAAATAGAATATTCCCCATGTACTGCTTGGCTTCATTCTCAAACACAACAAAAAGCGGTTTCTGATTTGAGTATTTACATTTATGAATATGCCAATTAGCTAATAAAATAGTAAGGTTTATAATAAAATATTGGTTTGTTTGACTAGAGGTGTAATTGAAGAAACCAAACAATACAAAGGGAAAACTTGGGGTCAATGAAACGAGTGATAAAAGTGCAAATATCTTTCCATAAATGATTTGAATGGGAACAGTTCCAAAATAAATGTGTCACATCTTTAGGTTACATATTACAAAATGAGCAATTTACATCTATATCGAATTTAAATCTTTCCAAAAATAGTTTAGAGGTATAGTAACGGTGCATAATCTTAAAAGATACCTCTTTCATTTTGTTAGTGATCAAAAATTAAGATGGTAAAATCCAGATTTTCTTCCAATTATTCCAGTAGGCAACATATGGGACAGATGTCACGGTCTCTCCCACCGGATCCTAGCTGCCACTAGTTTTTCCCTGTTAGTCTTGTCTGTCTCTGTCATGTTGTTTCATGTAAGGGGGCGTGGCCTGCTGAACTCCCCAACCCAGCCACGGTGATCCCCCGCACCTGACCATCATCACCAATCACGCCCACCTGTATATCTTCCCCAGTCATTCAACCATTCCTCGCCAGATCGTCAGCTATACTTACCTGGTTAAGTTATCCTCCGACCTCTCTAGCCTTTTCTAGTTATTCTCGTTCGAGTCGCCATTCCTGATCCTGTTGTTTCCCTCCTCAGTCATCGTTGTCACGTCCACCATTCGACTCCCCTCTCCTGCCGGAATACCAGTTCCTCCGAACCGTCAAGGGTGATTATCTGTCCGGCAATCTACCCGACCCACGAACTCCGGATCGCCACGAACATTCTCCTCTGCTCTGTGTAGCAATAAACTGTTTAATTGCTACCAACCTCGTCCTGTCGTCATTTGTGCCGTGTGTTTAGGTCCACCCCATCTTGAGCCGTATCAACAGAGGCTATATCATTTTGGAACAATGATCGTATTCCACAATTATCGTTACGTGTTCCAGGGGAGAAACAAAGCCCACCTACTGCAGACTCGGTAGGGTCAAGAGGTAGCAAGGTTGGCCTAACCCCTGCTGTACTTCTTAGAAGCATCACAATTCCTGTAGGGATTGCATCCATGACAATAGCAAATTCCCATGGAGGAATAGGAATACCATACTCCATCAAAAATTCCTGATATGATATTAAAATACCATTGCAGTTGGCTGACCAGGTGTAAATCATGTGCAAACTAGTTCTCAAACAATAAAGACTTGTTTTTGTACAATATGTCTCTGTTATTCCATATATAACATCTTTGAGGAGAGAAATTATGTTTATAGATCATCGACCATGAGAGAAGCATCTGCTTGTGAAATTTGAACAATTTTGTAGGGATTTTCTAATTACAGAATAAAACAAAATGAAGGCCCACTAATTTGGAGAAGATAAAGTTAGGGATGAAATTCCAAAACAGAAAACAGATTCTTTTTAAATTGTTTTAGCCAGTTAATTTTGAAAGTGTAATTTAAGGTTGAAAAATCAAGGAAGTTAAGGCCGCCCTTATCATATGGGTTCATTATCTCAGCATTTTTAATATAGTGGCTTTTATTCCTCCAAATAAAATTAAATAACATTTTGTCAATTTGTTTAGAAGTCTTTTTGTTTACTTGCAAGGACAGAGCTGCATAAGTGAGCCGGGAGATGCCCTCAGCCTTGGTATAAGGATTCTACCTCTGACTGATAAGTCTCGCTGTAACCACTGATTTAACCTTTTTTTAGTTTGTCAATAATAGGGTTGAAGTTTAAACCACATCTGGAATCTCTATCTTTGGTAGCCTAATAACAACTCCTATATAGGTTATAGAGTCCTTTACAGGAATATTACATATAGATGGTAGATCGCAATTCTTAAGAGCAAGCAATTCACATTTTTTAAGGTTTAAATTTAGCCCGGAAGCAATGGAGAAAGTTTTAATTAAATCAATGGTTATAGGTATCTGAGAGGCATCCCTTAAAAAAAGTGTTTAAAGTGGACTAAGCTTTATGGATTCAGTGAATAGTTGAGTACAAAGTAGGAAGAGGTAGGGGGAAATTGGACACCCTTGTCTAACACCACAATTTAAAAAGAATCTAGAGGAAGTACCAGCATGTAATTTAATTGAACAGTTTCCATTTTTGCACATAGTTTTGATTGCATTGTTAGAGTAAGCATGGAAGATAAATTTATGCTCAATTGTATCGAAAGCCTTCTCAAAATCTAAGAAAAGAATAAAACTTTAATCTAAACATAAATCTGAATAGTCAATTAAGTCAAGAACCCGTCTGACATTATTGGAAATGTGTCTGTGTCTCATAAAATATGACTGGCACTCATCGATAATATGATCCAAAACAGTTTTAATCCTTTTTGCAAATATCTGTGCAAACACTTTAGAATCATTATTAAGAAGGCAGATTGGACGCCAGTTATCAATAAGGAGTTTATCTTTCCTAGGTTTTGGGATAAGAGTCATGAGGCCTTGAGTTAACGTGGGTGGGAGGGTTTCATTATCTATACATTCTAAAGAGCCCGAGGAGGAAGGGAGCAAGTTGGTCAGAGAATGCTTTGTAAAATTCAGAGGTGATACCGTCTGTTCCAGGGCACTTATTGAGTTTGAGATGTCCAATAGCAAGTTTAACTTCCCCTAGTGTTATAGGTCTGTCACAGAAGGCTGATTGGTCGTTATCAATTGTTTTGGTTTCAGTGAGAGAATCTAAGAATTGGAGGGTGGACTCCGCACTGAATTTGATTGATATAATTTGCTATAGAAATTAGAACAATACAGAGCTATTCTTTTAGGGTCATCTGTAATAACATCATCAATATTCAATTTCTGTATTGAGTTGTTTTTTGCGCAGGATTTTTCCAGTCAAAAGAAGTAAGCACTATTCTGCTCCCCTTCCTTAAGCCATTTTCTTCTACTTCTTACAAAGGTCCCTTCCGCCTTCCCTCTAAACAATTCATCCAATTTATTTTGATGAATAATTAAAGACTCAATTTCACTTTCAGTTCAATTTTCTGGTGTTTTTTGTATAATCTGTGTTATCTCTAATATTATTTTTACCTAGAATTTCCGTATGCTCTTAAATATTTTGACACCTCAAATTTAAAAAGTTCCCAACTACTACTAAATCTTTTATCAATTACATTTTTATTCAAAAAGCGTTCAAGTAAAGACTGAACCGGTTTGATCTCAACCTCGTGCGTTAGGATGGAGCTATTTAATTTCCAATATGAACCCATTCTCTGCGAAATATTGTTGTTATTGTTCAGTGAAATATTCATTGAGATAGCGTTGTGATCAGTTAGGGGTGTTGTAAGAATATTGACCTTAATGTCATTATTGTCTAAACAGTTTGAAATCAGCCAGAAATCTATTGGTGATAAACTAGTACAAGCCTTATTACTCCAAGTATATGAACTCATTCCAGGATTATTTTCTCTCCATATATCTTTCAAGTTGAATTTCAGCATAGAGTGCGTCAAGTTAAAGGCCATAGAATTGTTAGTTTGAGGAGGATATCTATCTAATAAACTATCTAATGATGTTAAAGTCACCTCCCATTAATATTAATAAATTTGGATATTTCGACAACCAATGTAAAATGTGGATTTCCAAATCATCAAATAAAATGTCATTCTCTTGTTTTAAATTATACCCATAAATAATGACGAGTACAATTATAGTATAATTTATGTCAACAATCAAAATAAAGTAATGACCATTTGGGTCACCCTTAGAATGTAAAATATTCCCATGGAAACAGTTCTTTAAAATAGCAACGCCAGCTGCTCTTTCTGTACCATTCGAGAACCAAACGTCATTACCCCATTGTGCTTTCCATAAAGATGCATCATCTATAACTGAATGTGTTTCCTGGAAAAAAGAAAAGTCAGTTTTTTGCTGCTTTGCAAATAAGAATAAAGCCTTTGGTTTAACATTCTGTCTCAACCCCCTGGCATTAAGAGGAAAAACAGAAAAAGACAGTATAACAATGAAAGGTGCTGAAATTACAGCGAACAATTTCTATCCCTTAAAAAAGGAAATATATTCTAAGTAACAGTGTTAAACAATCTCCCGAACCATTTAACAGTTAGAAAGAGAAAAAATAAACCTTATACAAAAAGGTAATAAATGCTCAGCACTTAGGTGAAAACAGGAGGAGGGTTGTAGTTAGTTCAAGGCATGCATCATCTTAGGAGGATGTGTCCATTTGAGACCGGCCGGACGTGTTTATTTTGGGGGCAAAGATGGACGTACCTCCTTTCCATCGATTATCACACGAACGCTTGCAAAGTGTGCTTTTTTCCCTTCCTTCTTCGCAGCTTCTATTATGGGCCACAGCTTGTCTTGTAAAGTTTTGTCCGCAGAAGTCAGATCCTCGGCAAACCTCAACTTATTCTTTGTAAGGTATTCGCAGGTCTTTGCCGTTTTCCACAGGAAGTCCCGCGCGGATCTGTTTGTGAAGCGGAAGATGGTCGTCCTGGATCTCCTCATATTTTCCTGGTACCTGCCAAGCCGGTGAACGATGTCGATGTCCTCTCTGATCTTTGCATGGGCGTCAGGCACCATGGAGCAGCAGATGTTGATGACTTTGGCCTTGATGTCCTCCTGTTTCTCCTCCGGGACGCCATGGAGCCTGAGGTTCCATCTTCGTTGGTATCTTTCAGTGTCATTGAGTTTCAGTTCTAACTGACAGTTTCTGCTTAATTCTTTCAGTAGTAGTTTTAACCACCTTAATGCGGTCTTCAAAGAATCAACCTCCGCAAATGCAAAGTCAATGGACTTCTTCAGGGCGTCAATGCTCACTGTGTTATGGTTAATCATGCTTTCCAGGTTATCTGCCCGCTAATTATTTTTTGTTGTGATCCACCCCAACGATGTGGTTCTGTAACTCATACAGAGACATTTCTGCTCTCTGCTTTTTTCCATTTGGCTTGACTGGTGTATTAGGGTCAGAATCGTTAGTTATGATATTATAACTCTAGTTCTATGATTGTAGGCGTAGCCGTCTAGGCTTCGCCTTATGGGCTTGTCCCGTGCGCGTGCTTGCGCGCACTGAAAATTTTCAACTATGCACCAATCAACGTGGTCACCACCCGCATTTCCCACGGTACCGTGTATATAAGGCGGCGCAAACCGCCGTCCATCCTCCACGCTATTCTTTAAGCCTTTGAAGGGTACAGCAGGTGGGAAACTAGACGGCTATGCCTACAATCATAGAACTAGAGTTATAATATTATAACTATCGTTCTATTTCATGTAGGTTACGCCGTCTAGGCTTCGCTTTATGGGCTAAGGCGAAGCTGCGAGCGGAGCCCAATCAATGTACTCCTGCTGGACCCCAGTCAAAATACTTAAGTTACCAGGGCACATAAGACTCAAAAAAGCAGAGGATGTGCAAAACACAACAGCTTAATAAAAAACGAATTCCCCCTAGATCAAGCAAGGCGATGATCAAGAGAAAAAAGTGAGTCTGCAAAGACTCGGCCCAAATCCATCCTTCATGGAATCCATGAAAAGCGAAGGGAAGAACCAGATTAATGCGGTTTCCATTAGGTCCGCTACCACCGGGGGCGGAGCTACGGAGTCCGTCTCTCCAATAAGGAGCTTCTCTCATCCGTTTCTTTTTTAAAAAACGGCGGGAGTGCCACACTGGTAGACAAAACCAAGTCATCAATCGGCGAGCCAATAGGAACCTTTCTACTCCGCTTTCCATTTGAAAAACAGCGGGAGAGAAATACTGGTGTACAAGTGTCTTCCTTCCTAAGCTGGAGAAGGGGCACCGGACTCCAACACAGAGTTGCCAAGTGAGCCCCTGGACATGTCTAACATGTAAAAACGGACAAAGGGCCCGGGGGAAGACCAAGACGCAGCAGCGCAAATGTCTTCCACCGGAACGCCTCTGAGCAGAGCCGTTGAAGCAGCCACTCCCCGTGTCTAGCGCCCCATGGCGCAGCCACGCCCAAAGGACTTAGCGCCCCATGGCGCTAAGTCCTGCCGAGCATAGGCTAAGCAAACACCTTCACATATCCAGCGAGAAAACCGCTGTTTAGAGAGAGCGCAGCCCCTGCTAGCGTCGCTATAACACACAAACAACTGTTGTGTGGAGCGGAACGCGGCCGAGCGTTTCAAATACATAGCCAGCGCCCGCACCGGGCACAGGAGATGCAACTCCACCTCCGCCTCACTAGAATGAGGTGGGGGGTGAAAAGCCTTAAGCACAATATCTCTCGACCGGAAAGAACTATTAATGTTCTGGGAGGAACGCAGGATTAGGTCTGAGCAGCGCAAAGGAGCTGTCCTCGTTAAGCAACAAGCAGCTCGGGCTGACAGACAGACAGGCCTGCTTGGCAGAAATCAAAGCCAATTAGAGCGCCATCTTAAAGGACAGGGCATCCAAAGGGGCCTGAGACAGAGGCTCGAAAGGGTCCCTGGACAACCCGCGCAACACGTGGGGAGGTCCCAGCGTGGTGTAAGCACGCGCGAAACAGGCCTAACCCATCTAGCCCCACGCAAGAACTTCTTGACCAGTGGATGGCTGAAGATCGGTCCACCATCACAGCCCGTATGGCCAGCTGAAACAGCTGCCGCATGGACCTTGATAGTGGAAAAGACCAAACCCTTCTCCAATAAGTGCTGCAGAAAAGCAAGCTCGCTTCCCACCTCGCAATGGGATGGAACAGCGTGGTTCCTGTCACACCAATCAGAGAAAGCGCACCATTTCGCCGCAGAGAGGGAAGAAGTAGAAGGCGCAAGAGCACCCTGGATAGTGTTCATAACCGCTTCAGGCAAACCTTTGCCCTGCAGGATCAACCTTTCAGGAGCCAGACCAACACCAAAAGCGCATCCAGTCTGAACGGTACCAGCAAACACAGAGCTGAGTGGTTCTCCGGAGCCACTATAATCAGGGACAATCTCTCCTGTCTGACCCGTTCCAGAAGGATCAGCTGGAGCGGAGGAAACGCATACAAGAGAACCCGCGGCCAAGGTGTGTGCGCCAATGGATCCACCCCCAACGGGGGAAGATCCCGAGGGTTGAGAGAGAAGCACCACATGCAGTGTGTGTTCTCCCTGCACGTGAACAGGTCCACCTGAGCCGTCCCGATCCTCTGCCAGATCAGTCTGACAATGTCGGGATGTAACCGCCACTTGTGGCGGTTACATGGGGTTCGCCCCAAGTCTCGCGGGCGCCCCGAAGTTCTGGGCGCCCGCGATATGCAGGTCTCTCAGACTGAGGAGATACTACTGAGCCCAAAGCCAGAGCTCGACCGCCTTTTGGTGGAGAGCAGAGGAGCGCACTCCCCCCTGTTTGTTTATGTATGCCCCCTCCGACACACTGTCTGTCCTGATCAGAACGTGGCGGCCAAGCACCAGGTGAAAGAAATACAAGAGTACTTTCCTCACAGCGACGAGTTCCAGCACATTTATGTGGACTGTAGGGGGCGTGCGCCACTCGCCTCCTAACGAGGGAGAGAGGCACGTTCCTCCCCTACCCGTCAACGAGGCGTCCGTGAAGACCACAACGTAGGACGTCAATCTGCCCAGGGGAACACCCCTGAGAAGGGCGGGGGGGGTTCCCCAATATTCCAGGTCTGGCGACACTGAACGGGGTAGGAGGAGCACCCTGAACTTGTGTCGCACGGGGTCCAACCGTTGGCGAGCAAACCACCGCTGGAGTCTGCGCATAAAGAGCAGACCCAGGGGTACCACGGGATGGGCGGCTGCCATCAGCCCCAACAGGCGCATGGTGGACAGCGCGGTCACGTTTCTGAGAACGCGAAAGCGGGAGAGTGCCAACAGGATGGCGTCTCGCCGAGGAGGCGAAAGCATCGCTTTCATGGCGGCTGAGTCCAGGCAAAGCCCCAAGTAGACTATCTGCCGGCCGGGGAGCGGGAAGCTCTTCTCCCAGTTGATGGCAAAACCCAGGAAAGAGAGATGGTTTATCACCGTCATGGTGTCCCTTCGCAAAGCTTCCTCTGAGTCGCTCAGAATAAGTATGGTCGTCGAGGTAGAAGAGAACCCTCATTCCCTGACGCCTGAGCGGTCCCAACGCCGTCTCTACACACTTCAAGAAGGTGCGTGGGGCCGGGGAGTAGCCGAATGGCAGGCACTGGTACTCGTACGCCACCCCCATAAAGGCAAATCGGAGAAACTTCCTGTGTGCCTGCCGAACAGGGACGTGGAAGTAAGCATCCTTGAGATCCAGGGATGTGAACCAGTCGCCCGCCCTCACACATCGGAGCAGCGCTCTGATAGTGAGCATTCAGAATTTCCTCTCGGCAACGAATCTGTTGAACACGCGAAGATCAAGAATAGGTCTCATCTCCCCTGACTTCTTGGAGACCAGGAAGTAGCGGGAGTAAAACTCCCAATGTGACTCGTGGGGGGGAACGACAGTAACGGCCCCCTTCTCTAAGAGACGGGCCACCTCTGGATCCCATAGCCTGGTCTCAACCAACCCCACAAAGGGTGGGGGACGGCGCTCGAACTGTATGGGATGACCCCATCTCAACGTGCTGTCCCACCATGATGGTAGAACGCACCGCTCTAGCCAACACACATAGCGGTCGGAGAGAGGGCGAGCTGACAGCTGAGGAACGCTGTCCAGGAATAACCCGTATTCCTCAGCCCCTACCAGAGCCATATGGCCCTCTTGATCATGGTGGTCCACGCCATATGCCGGCCAGCCGAAACGGCTATCGGCTGGCACAGCTGAAGGATGGCGCTGGAGAAGCGGGAAACCATCAGCCATCTCGCGGCCTCCTCCCGGCCGTAAGCCTCCCTGCCAGCCAACAAGGAGACCAGGGCAGAGGAGAGCAGGGCGATGTTGACCGCCGCCGCAGATTGCGAGGCACAGACGAACACCCTGTCCGTCACGCCGGTAATCTGCTTCTGGAGGCGGTCGGGGGGCAGCGGCTTCTCGTTAGGGCGCCATCCGGTGCCCGGACAGAGAAGCGCAGCTAGAGAAGGCTCCAGGCGAGGAATGTAGAATGTGTACGCCTTCAGAGTAGAGGGGTCCCCACCCGCAGCGGTGAAAAAGGTGCTGAACCCGTGGGAACAGGGGGCACTGGGTAGCCCGCCGGGAGGAAGACAGAGGCGGGGCTGGCATAGGAATGCCCTTGATGGCCCCCGCCTCACCCATGATCTCGCCTAAGAGATCGGCCATCCGGCGCTGTCTCTCCCTCAGGAAGACAGTGGCTTTGGTGGAAGCCCCGGAGCGGGAGAACTCGGATGCAGAACCAGGAAAGACGTCGTCCAAGGAGGCGACGTCGTCAAACTCGAAGCACTCGTCGTCGTCGTCCTGGGCATCCGGAACTCTGGCCCCCGAAGATGTCGCTGGTCTCAGCGAGGTCCACCGACGGGGAGAAAAAGAGGTGCCTGGAGAGGAGCCCCTCTTCAGGCAGCGCGCGGCAGGCGGCGCAGGAGGCGGGAGCAACCATGGCAGCCGCGGCGTGTTCAGCGCCGAGGTACCGAAAACACGCCAGGTGCCCGTCACCCGGCGCCAGGGAAGCGGGACAGGAGGCGCACTGAGGCCCTGAAAAGGGCCCCCTAGCCCTTATAGGAGCGCTCTCCAGTGGCCCTAAAAAGGGCCTCCTGTGGCCTCACCCACGCCGCTGCCACCGGTCATCTTAAGGCTGGAAGTCATTTCTTCAATTTCCGTTGATCAGTACAAATGCTGAAAGAAAAAGGAGGATGGACAGCGGTTTGCGCCGCCTTATATACACGGTACCATGGGAAATGTTGATTGGTGCATAGTTGAACATTTTCAATGCGCGCGAGCACGCACACGGGACAAGCCCATAAGGCCAAGCCTAGACGGCGTAGCCTACATGAAATAGAAATGGCAACGGCATGGCATCTGGGCTTTGTTCGCGGCCGCGGACAGGGGCGTGAGCATAGCCATGGTCGGGGTTAGCTGCAGTCGAGGTTGTAGCTGCATAGCTAGCATGTGTCTTGGGAGAGTTAATAGGTACACCAAAAACCATACCATCAGTCGGGCGCGTTGATTCTTTTTCCTTCCGTTTTGCTTCTTTATCAGAAGGCTCCATGTTGCTTGTGAAAGTACAGGCTCCTCACTCGTGGGCAGGTTAGCTGATGCTGGATTAGCAATGATGCTGTAGTAGCCTTGGCGGCAAATACGCAATAAACTTACTTCAATAGGGTAAATGACGGTGTTAAAAGGCCAGGAGATGGAACGTTGTAGTTCACGAGACTTTTAGAACATAATAGGGGAAGCAAAAAGTCGTTGTTAAGGGTCAGAGCTTGTAATTTAGCTTAGCCTCGTAGACAAGCGTCAGCCTTGGTCGCCATCTTGCGCGCCACC
>OOFH01058160.1:0-13368 GCA_900323355.1 Merlangius merlangus | reverse complement strand
GAGTTGTCGCCCCCGTTGTCGAATCGCCTTCTAGGGGAGGGCTGTTAAGTTAGGGTGTTATTAGGGTGGAAATATATTAAGAGAGACGCAGCATTGGTCTTTGGACTGCATGTCGTTATCCCTGCCCGTCATGGAGAGGCAAAGACTGGGCTGTTAACAAATAACAAAAAAATATTTGTTTATATTCAAGTGTGTGTGTGTGTGTGTGTGTGTGTGTGTGTGCGTGCGTGCGTGCGTGCATATACTACTAGAGCAAGCTGCCTCATCCTCATCCCCTTCCTGTCCCACTTTCTGTTGCAGAGAACGATCTCCAGCTCAGCGAGTCGGGAAGCGAAAGTGACAGCGACTGAGCAGACAGTGGGGCGAATTCCTCTCCGTGGTCCTGGGCTGGAACGAAGGTGCTCGGAAGGACAACGATCAACCATTGCTTGCTATTCTTGGGAGTGTTCATCTCTTTGATATGTGTAACGTCCTGGGACCCAAGGATGCCATTGTTGCCAGTGTGCTCAGAAGGTTGTTCTTTTGGAAATTGTCATATTCAATCATACTCAAACTACCGATAACATAATCATGTTTGTTATTTAACACAACGGACTACGATTTGATTCAGTTGCCAACCACCATCGTTCCTGCATTTCAATAAGTCCTATTTAGTGACGTTAATGTGTTGAGTTAAAAGCTGTGATCGATTGTTGGATACATATTTCAAAAATATATATATAGTCTGCAAATGGACTATTTGCCGATTATGTCTTAAGTGGTGTTTATTTGTAATTGAAGAAGGAAAGAATTGCAGATGAGCCTATGTATATATGTATTTTTTAGGAAATGCCACATTGATATCAGGAACGGGCAAACTGTTATTGAGCATTTCTGTTGTTAGTTTTGGAAGCCAGTGCCTGATTATTTTTGATTTAGTTTAGTAAAATTCCATTTTAAGGAATTGTCTTAAAAGGCCCCGTTTATTTATTGATATTTCATCATTTGTAGGTCTGACTTGCTTAGGTAGTCTTGTCATTCGGACACGTTTTCAGTAGGTGTATGGAAGAATAATGGCCTTTGTAGAAAACCTGCGATACTTGAATTGGACTATTTATAATAGAATTGTATACTCTGCCAACAGATAGTTGCTTAATATATCCAATGTAATTTCACTTGAGAAAACAACAAAGTGGTGGTTTATATGTAGTTGTAGGCATCGATACTGTGCCTAAATGGGATTTCCTTTGGGACTTTGCTTTGAATTAGCCTTAGGTCATTATAACTACATGCAAGTCGTATACTGAAACATAGATGATGAGTGGGAAGATGCACCAAACAACATTCTTGAGTTGCAGATTTCAATATTGTAATACATATCAATGTAATTCCTTTGTAGATTAAACATTCAGATTGACTTCTAATGTGTTTTGTCATTGTTGCGTGAGTAATCGAGAGGTGCTTGACTCACGCAACTGTTAGCTAGGTCGACATACACTTATAACCTGTTATGTTACTAATAATTATGCAATATCCGCAGAGAGTGACAACAACATTGCCTCAAAGATATGAAAATATTCTGGGATTCAACAATTTCATCAGATTTTCTATATATTTATATTTGATCAAGTGTTTACCATCTGCAACCCTTTCCACTTTGAAATGACTGATAATTGTCTTGTCAACATACATAAGAGCAAGTTAAAAAATGGATAGTTTTCAAGATCACACAAAGAATAGTTGGTAGTGAAATTGGCCCTTTTTTTGCATTTCCTGGATTATAATTGTCACAGATAGCAGATAATCATATTAATACAAAAACTAAATATAACCATGCGTCTACCATCTGAGATGAGATTGCTTTTATTGTTTTATTTTCTTCTATTAGGCCAGTTGTTTTCATGGTATTTTTTAAAGGGATGCTTTGCTTTAATTTATGAAATTAGCCTATCAGTTACTATTATGCATACTACTATACTACTGTATATACAAATTAGGCCTGGTATCCATCTACCTGTGTTATATGATTATTACACGGATATTATTATTGTTATTATAAAACGTTGTATGATTATCTACTTAATGATAACCTTATTGTGTATTTCCACGGGTTAGTGTTTCTTGCACGTCCTAGGCAGAATGTCTAATGTGTTAAAGTCCAGTTGGGTTCATTCTGTGGTTGGGCTGACGATCGGGCTTATGCTTCACATAAAAGGCAACCATTGTACGCGCAGAAGACACAACCCCCAGTATTTCCTGGACGTTTACACATGACTCTATAACCGAGAGATCTGATTTTACGCCAAAATGTTCGCCGGCTCAGTACATATCGGAAGTCTTGCATGTAGACGAGAACACGTCGGGATCCAAAGATTATCCTCTATTTTTTTTTACAGCATGCGTTGCAGACGCGACATCGCATCCAGCACCACCTCTGTTGTTGAGCATAACAAGCAGAAAACGATAGACGATTTGGACGGACCGAGTTTCGTGAGAACTTTATATTGGCTTATTGGTAAAGGATATTTATCATTATCACATCAATTGCAAGTAAGTACTCTTCGACTGAAACGTCTATCTTACGGGAAATATCCATGGTGTAGGCTATTTCACGTTCAATAGCATCTACAGTTATTCAACGTTTAATTATAATATTTATTCTATCTAATAATTGTACACACATCTTTTTAATATTTTTATATATTATCCTATCCCAAACGTAGAGTTTGCCCGTGGGCTATCAGATGACAAAGTTGGGCTATTATAATCTAATAAAGTGCAACTCACCCTTTAATTAAAGTGACGTCATGACTGATGGTGGAGTAAAGGTTGTTTATTCTTGCATTCATGTTGATCATGTTGGGTCAGTAGCACTTCATACATGACACATTCAACTTAGCCTTTGTTATAGAACTCAACACAGAGGCATACTGTCTGTTAATGCTTAAACAGTCATCAAGTCCTATTAAATAAAGACACCTTATAATTCTCAGACGCACTAATGACTAACAGCAACAGTATTTCGTTTGGCGCTCCCACTTAACCGTCCTCCCATTGGTTTTTCTTAAAGTGCTACGTGATTGTTGACAAGTCCCGTGTCAATTTCAAATTGACGTTGATTGGCATAAAATGAGATCTCGCGACAATTTTGTACACTGTATTTTGTGGTATCACAACCAACTGAAAATACAGTGAAAATCAAAAAATGGAACGCAAGTGAAGTAGCTTTGTGGGCGGTTCTATGGCGATGTTGCTATTTCACCGCAAATAAATGACTTGCGGCCGCCACAAATCTAAAAAGGGTTGGTCTGAAGTAGCCTAATTATCCTGGCGTAACGTGCAATAAACCAATGAAAGTGCCATCTACCATTCCCTTTAAGAGCCATGAGCGCATTTGAATCTGACGATTTGATATTTTGACAGCGCGTTTGCAGTTTTCGAGGAGACAGATGCATGACCACATGAATTTCAAACTTCAAATGGCTCAGTTTATGCCCAAATAATATGGCCTAATTCACACATGGAATAGCGTTTTCTTCAACAACTTCAGAAACACTGAGTCCTCAAATAAATTTCGGCAAAGAAATATGATTTGCGGTAACTGTGGTTCTACGCACATCGTTTCTTACCAGTAATGAATGCATTATCGTTATCCTATCGACTTAACATGCATGTGTCCCCCGTTAATATGCATTGCCATGCGTTACGTGTTTAGTTTGCGTGTGTTTAAACCATGGTTTAAACAGATGGATGCACACGCGCGCCCGCATCCATTCATTATTTTACACATGCACATGCCCGCATTCATTTATTCTTTGTAACAGTTCCTCGCGGTAAAACAATGTTTTCTAACGATCAAATAGGCCTCATCGATCCTAAAAGTTATGGGCTTGTACACGACGTCTGTGTCAAGAAAATATGTGTTGCTGTACAGTGTTTGCAGATGCATTGATTTAAAAGTAGGCCTACAACTTATTACCGCTGTATCAGCTGTTCTTTCCCAAATAATTTACCAAGAATGTGTGGCTAAGATGATAGAAGCAAAGTGTACGAGCGAGGTGTACAAGCATCATTATTCATGCGCCCCTAAAAGGCGCCACTGACTTGCAGGTATTTCCTGGTTTGTGGGCAAATGTTTTCTGAAACTGCAAAATAGCACCAGGGAACGTTTGCGCCAGAATATGCCTCCTCCTTTCACCGAACTGCCCCTTGGAGCGCAAGATCATTTCCTAATTTACAGGCGCGTGACGGTGGAAGGAAAAGAACTCTCTGCGCCAGTTGCAAACTAGCAACGACACATGCGTCAATCGAAAGTCAATTGCGCCGGATGCAAGATAGGGCCTGTAGCTGCATTGGTTTAATAAACGGTCACGCTTCATACTGATGCCTTTTGAAGATTTATTTTCTCTTAAACTTTCTCTGAAAATGGTCAACTTTAATAACCAGAAAAACACCGTGACAACATAGCGCCATAAACCTAATGCAGTCCATCTTCTTCTGAAAACCGATGAGTCCGTGACAGGTTTTATAACTCTGTTGGTGCTTTTCCCATAATTCCCTGGGATAGGACCCCATATGTAAACAAACTCTTAATACAAAAAGGGGAAGTAGTAGCAATGACACAATAACAGTACAACTTAAAATCATTTTTAACCAAAGAATAAATCCATGAATTCAACAAATAATAAATCATGAATTAAACAACAATACTGTAAATACATATTTATAATCTCTGTAATGTCCAGACTGTCTTGAGACAGTTACAGGGCCCTTGGTCTTGCGTTTCCGATTCCGTCTTTTCTCCTCGCTTCATGTAGGCCTAGCCTACGTTTGTTGTCTGCAACAAAAGTTCTGCATTGTGTCTCTTATCCCGATTGCGCTTCTTTGCGAACGTTGGATAAGCAGAAGTAACTTTGAGTTTGACTCCTCGAAGTGCATTATTTTTCGATAATGCAGCAATGACCGCTGGTTTGTGAAGCCCTGGTGAAAGCGACTTACGGATAGTTCCTCTAATGGCCTATAGGTTGCATGGGGTTGTTGTAGCCTATGCATAAAGAACCGAAATGTGGTTTCTCATATCTTCTTCATTCTCATAATACGAAGCCCAAAAAAGCGTTTGCCTGCGCTATTGGAAAAAGCTACCTAACCAGGCCAGTTCATTTATGTGTGTTTGGCAAAAAAAAAAGATGCAGCAATGGCATCGGCCATTTCTCGTTTGGAATTGAATGGATCTCATTGCCAGCTGCCCAATTTTGTCAGTGCCGCAGTGGAGAAGGCTATGTGTTTCCGAGATCCTGAGAGAGATGCTGGCTGGAGCTATGCTCCTGGCAGGTCACCCTTTAGCGTCAGGTAGAGGGGGAGAGATCTCTTCAAGGAAAGTGTGTACAGGCGCACTCTACAAACCCTTACCGACTACCACCACCAGCCACCCATGCACACAATCAAATATACAGCTCTGGGATTGGCATCTCACCTACCTGAAGTCCCAGAAAAAAGAGAAAGCCACTTTTGTCACGTGGGGCAGGTGGTTTAACTGCCACGGAGTAAATGGATCGTCAACAATCCGTTGACATTTCTTGAGGCAAAGAGTCTGTTCCTCATACATGTCAACGAATGTTGACATGTATGAGGAACAGACTCTTTGCCTCAAGAAACGGATTGCCCCCCTCACATAAAACATTCATGAAAGACCTGAGTTAGAAAGAACACAAGTCATGTCTGCAAAGACTGAGACTCTTAACGATGAGCTGCAGAAGCTATGAATGTAGGAGACTCAAATTTGTCTCCTTAATGTCTCCCTAGAGCAGCCAGCATTTTAAATGCAGGCATTTCAGGATCGTCATAATTGTTGGCCACCCTTACCACTAAGCTACAACAGGTCCATTATCCTGACTACAACATGTCCATTATCCTGAATCTAACATGTCCATTATCCTGACTACAACATGCCTATTATCCTGACTATAACGTGTCCATTATCCTAATTACAACATGTCCATTATCTTGACTAAAACTGTCTATTATCCTCACTACAACATGCTCATTATCCTGTCTACAATATCATTCAGCCGACTTGCACCATTTGTTTTTGAGTGTATATTTCGGGGGGGATTTGACTCAATAACTCTAACGCAATAATCTTCCTAACATTGTGAAGAAAATGAACGTACTAATAGGGAAGGTGAGCTCATTCATGAGGAAATCTGATAAGATAACAACTTTTTGATCCTCAGATGGGGAAATATAGGGGTGGAAGCAGCAATAAAAAAGCAAAAAAATGCACAAATTCAATAATGGGATAATAAACATATAATGTAAAATAAACCATATGTTTATGCAAAATTGCAAAAGTCGCTGTGCATGGGTTATGTATTTAAAGTTTAAAGTCATCTCAGATATGCTAATCTATTATAAACCTGACAGTTCACTTAGATCAACTGACACTGGTCAGCTGGTTATGGTCAGGTCCAGAGCCTACTGAGAGAAGGGAAGAGCTGATGATTCAGTAAAGAGTTGCTCAATGTTGACTTTAGCACAGACTTTCTATAAAATATTAATGTCAATGTTTAACTTTTACATCTGTCTAAAGTACTGGATTTGTAGTATGATCTACTTCTACCCATCCAGCAACCGCTAAGCAGCAACAGCTAACCACTTGCCAATGCATCTGCTCCTAGATTGAACACAGCAAGATCTACGGCCCTCTTTGGAAGTCCAAATTCGGCCCAATGGTCCTGGTGAACGTGGCCGACGCCGACATGATCGAGCAGGTGCTGAGGCAGGAGGGACGCCATCCCATCAGGACGGACATGCCTCACTGGAGGTTCTACAGAGAGATCCGAAACAAGTCCTACGGACCCTTGTCACAGTGGGTGAATCCTTAAGGCTCGTCCTCTGCTCATTTTTCTTCTTGATTTAATTGTATTGAACTTTATTTGGTCGGTTTGAATGGAAGCGATATGTTCGTTCCCCTCAAGGAGGTCCTTGTGACTACCTTGACACCTTGGAAATTTCCTATAGCATGTATTTCCTGTCTGACCTGTTCCGACAACACCCCACTCGGCGTGTGAGGAAATGGTTTCTCAACTTCAACATGTGTCAATATTAAAAAAACATAACATCTGAGAAATTCTCAATAATTCAGAAACATTACAGAGTTTCACAAGAGTTTCACAAGAGAATTTCTCAGAAATTAGTATGAATGTATTTTCCTTCTCTAAAATGGATAGATTGGTCATCGCCAATCGTTGACAATGTTGACAACAACAATTACCTGGGATTTCTTTCAATTGGTCAACCTTTTAAATCAATCGATCATTTCAATCCGTCGAAGCTAAATATAACACAGGTGTCGAAGCAGTTGTGCTCTCTCTGCTGTCCTCACAGAAACGGAGCAGAGTGGTTGCATATTCGCAGCGTCCTCAACCCAGCCTTGCTCAAGCCTGTGCATGTGTCGCGGTACACCAACACCCTCAACATGGTCGTGACAGACTTCATCGACAGGGCCACCTGGCTGAGGGAGAATACGGGCCAGGGTATTGTAGTCCACAACCTGGCCGATGAGCTCTACAAGTTTGCTTTTGAAGGTCAGCGCTCTCAGTCAGCTCCTCACAAACACACAACATACACACACACACACGCATGCACGCACGCACACGCACGCACACACACACACACACACACACACACACACACACACACACACACACACACGCACACACACACACACACACATACATTTGTTGGTAGACCAGTATGATGGAAAGTTTCAACATCTGCAGTTGAGTCAGGTTTTGTGTATGTATGTCACTCGGGTATGTCACTGTAAAAACTACAAACAATCCTCTTTTTTGTCTCCAATCGCAGGAATCTGCTCGGTGCTATTTGAGACCCGGATGGGCTGTCTGAACGAAGTGTTTCCAGAGGAGACTCAAAAGTTTATCAGCTCTGTGGGGGAGATGTTTCGTGTGTCTATGATTATCCTCCTGTTCCCCAAGTTCCTTTGGCCCTACAATCCGATTTGGAAGCAATTTGTTGAAACCTGGGACCATATCTTTAAAGTCGGCAAGTCTATTTTCGTTGTCACTTTCGACACAGTGGAAACTTTTGGTGACTGATTGGGACATTGTGTGCTACCTGGAGGAGTACTCTGAGTTCCAACAACCACTCTCTGAACCTGACCCATCATAAAGTCAATATCAGCTGTTTCCCCTGCGTGTTTAAATATAGAAAGATGACTTGGTTGTGCATTGCAGAGTGAATGGTGTATGTGACAAGAATAGTAACGCCCATCTTACTTCCAGGATTTGCCCCTGCTGTTGGCCATCTCACCCTGCCTGAATTAGCATATGGATAAGGGATTGGATTGAGGCTTATGATTGTGTTTGACTCCCAGTCTTAAGAATCTGGGTTCGATCCCCAATTACTGCAGTCTAAAGCATCCCTGAGCTAAATGCCTACCGTTGCATCTGAAGAAAACGGATGGAAGTGGATAAACTGCATTCCTGCCATATTCTACCATATCAGACAACATCACAAATTATTATAACATCTTATTGTACGCTTAACCATAAACCCTTTAATTCAGATTGAATGACCTCCCATACAGCGGATAAACTGGTGCAGCAGAAGATTAGTTCCATCCAGGAGAAGGTGCGTCTGGGTGAGGCCGTGGAGGGAGAGTATCTCACCCACCTGCTGCTCAGTGACCAGATGACCCTGGAGGAGATCCTGGCCAGCATCACTGAGCTCCTGGTGGCCGGAGTGGACACGGTAAGGCACACCCAGGGGTTATCCAGAATGATGACTGGGTAGTTCTTCAGAGTTAGCATATATAGAGTTGGCATGTGGGGTTTTTTGGGTCATCAAACGACTCAGGTCCGATAGCATACAGGCTAACAGCTTGGCTTCTGAAAACATAACTAGTAATGTTTTCAGGCTTTTGGCATTTTCAACATTTTAATAATAAATCTTCTGTGGCTGATTAAAGGTTTGCACCTGTCGGCAATATTATGTTCCATCATTGGCCTGCAGTTATGTTTTAACATTCATCTGTGGGATGAGCTAGACCTGTCTGGCATGGTGGGTAATTACACGGCAGGAAATGGTTTAAACTTTTGGATACAGATGGTTGGGCATGCTGGGAATATGCTCGAGGACAGAGATAAGAATCCCATGTGTGTGTGTGTGTGTGTGTGTGTGTGTGTGTGTGTGTGTGTGTGTGTGTGTGTGTGTGTGTGTGTGTGTGTTTACTTAACAAGATTCACCCTTTGAACATTGTAGATGGTGCTTATAGTCTTTTAAGCGCTGTTGGCTATAGTGGTCTGGAACAGGATCAGTTGTGCGATTAGGTAGGGTGTACCTGCTGTTATAATGCTTAGTAGGCTACAATTAACACAACCTTACCAACTCTTTTATTTCTCAATTATTTGCAACTTTAGATTTGATAGATTATGTTGATGTCAAAGGGAAATATGGGTGGAGGGGGGAGGGATAAGTGATCCCCTTAGTCTCCCCTCTATTAGAATTACACTAGCTCTTTATAACAGACTCGATACATAAAACACAAAAATTGCACCCCTGGTGGTGAGAGATAGCGGTTTATCACTTTTCATGACTGTTGTTGACTCTGTGCAGACGTCAAACACCATGGCATGGGCTCTGTATCTGCTGGCCGCACACCCAGAGACCCAGGAAAGATTGTACCAGGAGGTGATCAGCGTGTGCCCCAGAGGCAAAATCCCCACAAGCGATGACTTCTCAAAAATGCCCTACCTCAAGGCTGTCATAAGAGAGACTTTACGGTTTGATAATCTCACTTCTCGTTCTGTGAGATCCGATTGGGTTAAAATGCATAATGAGTTTATTAAAGGTTGCTCTAACCGGCTTCCTCTAAGGTTATTCTAACTGGAATTGGTCCAATGGCGCCACCTTTCGGCTTTCGTCGCTCATCACTTTGATTTCATAATCAAAGTGATGTTTCAGTAATGTTTCTGTGTGATGACTCACCCTTCCCTCCCTGTAGCCATAAAAGAAATGGCAACGCAGTAGAAACGTCCATATATCTGATAATTTGAATATAATTGGGGAAGGATTAGGGTGCGATGAGGTTTGACTGCCAGACAAACATTTCTGGTTTCGATGCTCAATCCTTGAGAGAGATGCCTTTCCAGACACACACCCATTATGTGCTTAAACACTGTAAATCGTTTTGAATGAAAGTGACGGCTGAATTACAACAATTATAAACTAGTAATGACAGTTCTCAGTAGGAATATTTCTTCATGAAATAGTGGTTGTACTTGAAACTTGTTTGATGGACACAATAAGCCTCTGTGGAACCCTTGAAACCTGTTTTTACTAAACTATGTAAACATTGATGTAAATATACGCTAAGGTTGTTTGCATCCCATTTTCTCATCCCCAGACTATACCCAGTGGTGCCAGGGAACGCCCGCGTCACCGCTGAAAAGGAGATCATGGTCGGAGATTACCTCTTCCCCAAAAGGGTAACACTGACTGTCTACAGTTCAGGGCAGATATTCACATTATAAGTTATATTATGTCGTATGTAACACATCTGATCTGTTATAATTAAGATCACCGCAAAGATACAAACTGCAAAGTGTACACATGACCACCAGGTGGTGCAAAAGTTGTAGGCAAGTCCACTAACTGAATTCAATGGGTGAAATGAATGGTTCAGTATATAAATGCTCCATATAACTTTTCTCTAATTGGTGATGCTAATCTTTGGTTTTTCAACTGTTTATATGCAAGTGCAGATAAGATAAATATTAAAACAATATTATATATAATATACAACGGAAAGAATGGGAAAAAGCTTTGGTTATCAATGATTAGAATGCAATCAATAATAACAAATATATTTTGGGTTTTCAAACATGAGGAATTGAAGAGTTTGCTCACATTTTGAGATTGACATCAGTCATTGTAATAATAAGATAATCATGCTCTCCTTTTTCTGCTATTTGTCTTAATAACACCCTAAGATAGAGTGGGAAAAGGTGAATGGGCTCTATGCACAACTCCACTACTTCCTGGATTTAGTGCAGCTCCTTCATTTCCTGTTTTACATTACTGGACAAACTGATTAATCCAGGTGTGTCTGAGTAGTCACAATGGTCAGACACACCTGGATTAATCAGTTTATCCAATAATGTAAGACAGGAAATGAAGGAGCTGCACTAAGTCCAGGAAGTAGTGGAGTTGTGCATAGAGCCCATTATAGTTTTCTATGGGAACCCACAGCGTGAGGCTGGTGGATGCATGAATGTTTCTGCGATGGTGATTCTGAGCGTGGACCACCGAAAAGTAACCAAAGGTCACAAATTTGATGGAATCAGCTGGTCATTACAACGTTTAGAGAATGAGTCTTACAAATATATTTTAAAGGGGACATATTATGAAAACAGCACTTTTCCTGGGATTCGGGGTGTTATTGTGGGTAGATGGTGCTCCCAAACGCATACAAACTTTGAAATAATGGTGCGTTCGAGTATTCTATGCGAACCGACTCGGATCTCGGATCGGACGCCACGCCCACACTAAAATCGTTTTATTATTTCGCTCGGTCGTTGGAGGAAAACATGGACGCCACCCGGAAAGCTGTTATCGTGGTAGCATTGGCAGAGTACCAGGCGCTCCAAAATAGGTAGGCTATACTATAGGCCATAGGCAGAGATTTGGACGCAGTAAGGTATTGCAGTAATACGAGTGATTGAAATTGCCATTTAAACAACCAAAGCGGCCCAAGCACAATGAAAACAGTTCATACTTCAAGTCACACAGGGCGCAGCCATCTTGAATTCTGTCTCGGAATTTTGCTCGGTCACCACTGAGTTCAACCGAGATGGCGAGTTCCCTGTCCGAGGAAAAGGGGCGTGTTCGTGCGTGTCGCTAGGCAACGTCCTCGGACCTCCGAGACGGATGGATAATAAAACGCAGCATAAGTCCGTACATGTTTTTTTGAGTGAGATACGCATTTGTGGAAGCAGCCCGCCTCCAGCTACCAAACGAGCGAGTCCGTTTCGGCGCCCCATCCTACGTAGGAAGAGGGCACATTTAAATATTACCTCCCACTTCCCCACTCTCCTCCAATCAGAGCATCGCTAAGATTGTGTGGCCCAGCGGACGAGCAGCTCAGACGGGGGGAACTCGGTGCTAGCCCTGCAGCTAAGCTCCGGGAGTAGAATCCCTTTCTCTGGCGCCGAGCTCACCCCGCCGGAGCTGCTGCCGAAGGGAAGTCGGGAGGAGGAGACACATGGAGTAGACAGGAATTGTATTCCCGGAGCTGAGCTCGTGCGCCCCAGCCGGAGCCGCTCGTGCGCTGGAGCTGCCACCTAGCTTCGGCGCCAGTTCAGCTCCCGGAGTACACCTCCCGAACTGCCGGACTGCGGTCGGACGGCTTCGACGGCGGCCGGCAGTTCCGGTGCGGGGAGCTCGGAGGCAGTCCGGCAGCTCAGCTCCCGGAGTACAATCCTTTTCTTCTCCATGTCGCGGTTCATGGACTTCAGAGAGTCAATGCCAAAGTTCCTTCCCCCCAATTCTTCTCAACCAGGGCCGAGATATCCCCCACTACGAGTCTTTACTTGTGGAAGTACCAGAGACGTCAGACACAGCCTTTATTATTCATAATATTGTGGCGACTCCTACGGGGGTCGCACCGGGGATTCTGGGGATCCGAAAGGCCGGTTGGGGAAAAGGGGTTTTATTGCCTTTTGTCAACTTGTTTCTGTTAGGTTAAGTGGGGTTAACGGGTTTGGGGTCTTTATTGTTTGTGTGTTAATTGTGATGTGTAGTGTTGCCGCCACCGTAACCGACAATTGCATGTCTGTTGGTTGGGTGTGCGGTGCGCTGTGTGTTGTGGGTGTGTGTTAAATAAAGGCAGCTCTCGTTGTCGTGCGGTGTATGGTGCAAGAGAGTTGCGTCACCGCTTAACCTGGGCCCCTGTCTCGTTCTTCCGTGTTAGAAGTGGGATGTGGCCTGCGCAAGCGCAGAGGGACTTGAGCTTCACGGTCGAGCCCATGGGCAACGCTGCACTATGGGAGCGCACCGCCTCCCTGTGGCCATGACCGGAAGGGACGGGGAACCGGCAGCTGCCCACTGCCCCCTGGTGGCAAGGACAGCGGGGTCCTTGCCACCAGGGGTAACGCAGCAGGAGCCATACCTGGCCCAGTTCCGGCTTGCAGAGTGGCACAACGGCTGGGGTGCAGAGGAGGCGGTGGTCCACCTTGCTCTGGCGTTGGAGGGGACGGCAGCACGGGTGCTGCTCGACCTGGACCAGCGAGACCTTCAGGCCCTGATCCGAGCACTGGAGAGGCGGTTTGGTGAACGGGTTTTCCGCGACCAGAGCAAGCAGTTGGAGGC
>OOFH01058137.1:2159-14042 GCA_900323355.1 Merlangius merlangus | reverse complement strand
GAGACACGTCTCTTTCTCCCTCTCTCTCCCCCTCAGTCTCCTGTTTCGGGAGCGGTGAGTCTTCGTAATAGCTCCTGTCAGCCGGCTTCAGGCACCTTGCAGACACAAATAAAACAAACCGTGAACACACACATATATGCAGACAGACACACACTCACACACACACAGACACGTACACACAACATACACAAACACAGGAACAAACACACACACAAATAAACCCCTGCTCACCAGACAGACACAAACTCAGGTATCTATACACACCGCACACACACACACACACACACAGACACACACATGCAAACAGAAGAACACACATACACACAGAAGAACACACACAAAATTGCAGAAGAACACACACATACACAGAAAAACACACACACAGACTTACACACACCTACACAAAGCCTGGTCAGATTAACATAGCGTGAGCTGGTACCAATCGAGATATTAATACACACACTGTGTGGAGTCTTTCACGCCATGTCACGTCTGCTGTTGCATCTGCTGCAGCGCAGAACCAGGGCCATGGTCAGCGAGCGCCCAGCCCATAATTACACCATCAGCATGGAGAACACAAACACTGCATGTCTGACGCAAGAAACAGGCCGTTGTTGAAAATAAATGGACAAAAGCCCAAAGTCTGCCTGGGTGATAACCCATGGGACCGGGGCAAGGGGCAAGCCATATTAGTCACGTCGGAGGCAGAGAGCCACTCACCAAGATGGATTGATTCTCTGGAACGCATCCTTCTGCGTTTGACCCGGCCATTAGGAAAGAAGTTAAACGCTTTCTTTGGTTTTCAATAGCTTCGCCGAAATAATCAAACTACCGAGCACCAGACGGAAAGAGAGACCAGTGGGTTTGAATTGCAGGTAACTTCGCGTTGTGCGTATTCGCTCGTGGATTTTATTTGTTCGTATCTTATTTATTTAGAAAACTGGGGCCTCTACGAATTCACTTTTTTGCATAGGAAATTTCCTTTTCCTAACGAGATGACCCAGAAGTGCTTGGAGGAAAGGTGGTTTGACTTCTAAAAATACTTAGGAAAGGAGCCCCGATCATAGATATATATAGAACACTAGATGTCTCGTCCGCTGCTGGCCAATGGAGTCGAGCGTCCGCACTGGCGGCCATCTTGCCACAGTCAGCTGCTTATCAATAACATTGTGTTGGTAGTGGTACATGTACTTTTTAAATAACCGTAACTTGCTCAATTTTTTAACCGATCTTCAAACGTTTTGGTTCGTTGTAAACGTCAGAGATAGTTATGACACTGCATACTTTTTATTAAAAAAAATGAATAATGTTCTAAAATATAAAATCCGTCAAGATTTCAGCGAGATAAGAGTATTAGCGTTTTTTTTGTGTGTGCGAGTGTGTGTGTGTGCGTTTGTGTTTGTGCGGTGTGTTTATACGGAATGTATGTGCATGCTTGCGATGTGTGTATGCGTTCGTGCGTGCTGTGTGTGTGTGCGTGTGAGAGCTGCAGGCTGCTTGGCACATGCGCACATGACTAACTTCAGTCACTGGTGCGACAGGCCTACTATCATAGTAGTAAGATTATAAAATTACGTAGGTCTCCCATAATCAATCAGGTAATCAATACGTCCGTGCCTTTTACAGCCATTTCAATGAAATGTGTGTTTTCGGGTTTTTACACTGGGTAGTTACACTGGGTACACTTTTACACTGGCAAATGTGTACGGATCCCACAATAGGTTATTAGAGCTCATCAGCCCAGGTGGAGGTGATTGTGAGGCTGGATGAGCAAACTGGATTTTTGACCATGATAACCTAATGCACCCGTTCTTTGTCTTCGGATCTTTTGAAAAAAATGATCAATAAATGGTGAATCGCAATGATCACAAGCAGAGGAGCGCGAGAGTTATTGAGTGCACACGTGCAACGGCTGAATCAGTCTACAAATCCCTCGGCGACATTACATAAGTGATAAAAAGTCACCACAGTGCCTAACATCCATCAACGTCATTCATGTTAAGCAAAAGGAAAAACCTCGGACAAGAGAAGTTAACGGAGCCGTGCACTGAACCCTCTCGGATACCGGGCCGAACCAACATTTGTTTCACTACGACTCCTTTCAGCTGCCCACCCCTACTTGTCATGCAAAAATAAATAAAATAAAAGGGCTGAAAACTTTCATTTTATTAGGACATGGTATAAAGATAATTATGAGCCTTTGATTGATATCCAGAAATTTTTGCGGAGACACATTCCTGTTCCCCGCTCGTATTGGACGGGGATATCTACTTCTGGGCCCCATGAATCGAGGGACCCGTCCACCGCCTGCTAAAACAAGTGCAATACCAGGCTTGGCCACTGAGCACTGGTTGATTGCGGAAGTATGCACTGCTCCTGTGGGCCTGCGGGGAACCCCGGATGGCTCTGATATCGTCTACCTGGAGAGCGGGTCAGGCATAGGCGGCGCCAGGGGGGGGCTAGCAGGTGCTATAGATCCCCCTGGTGGTGGCATAGCACCCCCACAGCACCCCCATGAAATCTAAAAGAAAAAAAAAAAAAATGTAATGAAAAATAAATAGTTTTAATTAAATACAATATATTTTGAAGACATTTTATCCCATGTGCTTTGTATCTAATGCTGCTTGATAGACAGCAAAAAGTTAGAGAGCTTAGACGGAACGAAACCCTCACTGAGGGTTTCAGTGTGTATCAATGTGACTTGCGTCACATTGATATCCGAAGTCGCTGCTTTACTTACGAAGACGATCCAGTAAAAGAGGACAACACCATATCAGGCGACCGAAATGATAGAATGAGCTATTTTCAAGCAGTGAAGAGAAAGACAACATTAGGTTTTGAATAACTAGATGTAAAGGCTTCTTAATTTTTGGAAACGCGAAGAATTTATGGTCTTAACTCTACATGGATAGTAGGGTCACTACGTGTCTGGTCCCGATTTCCAACAGCTGGCGTAGCCACGACAACAAGCGACACATTCGGCTGATGGTCACCAGTTAACACTGTCACGAGTTGAACTGAAACACCACACCAAGTTCCTCCGCAATGACGCAAGATGCTTTCTTCTTGCTGTCCCTGTTGCTATACCTGTCCTTTACGACGTTGGCAGTAAGGGACTGCCAACGTCGTAAAGGACAGGTTGCTCCTCCAGCAAGTAAATGAAATTATCCTCCCTCTATTCGGACCAGAAGTCTGCCATCTTCGCATATTTTTATGCTGGAGTGGACAGTACGGTACCGGGACGAAGTAAGGCCTTGACGTACAAGTTGTTCTGTGCTGTGATTGGCTGAAGAGAATTAGCTAAATCGCCGCGTTCTAAAACTGGACCTTGCATGTTCAATCTCTGGTGACTCCTTGCAACTCCTTGCGACTCCTTGCAATGACCAGTTCACACCGCCCCTGCGACGTTCTAAAACCGTCTCGTTGCAAGTTGTTGCAAGGCAAATCTTTGGCCTGAACTGGGCTTAAGACCTCAGGAGCTTCTGACTGACTCCTAGATATGGGCTCTCGTAGCTCCATTCACATTTACCTATAGCGCGTTTGGCGTTTGACGCTTTTATCCAAGGCGACTTACAATAAGTACATTTGTTAGAAGAAGGGAAAAAACAATATATTGCTGTCGGTACAGTAAGGATGCCTATCAGAAGTGTTACCTATTATTATTAACCTATTCAATGGTAATAGCACAGAGACGGCTGGTCGAAGACGGACAAGTGCTCATAAAGAAACTACCAAAATAATAACAATCCGTACATACAGTATCATATATGTACGTACAACCAGGGGGCACTGGGAGATTTGTGAGGCCCAAGGCGAAGTCTAAGGTGAGGCCTAAGGCGAAGTCAGGAGTGCTCCATGGCCCGTCACATCTAATCACTCAGAGTACACCAATATATTAGTGAAGGATTTCAGAAGGAGGTCAGACTCAGACTGGTTGTTTAGTTAAATTTTTTATTACATTTTTTAAACACAGACCCTTAGTTTACATAAGGTAAACAAATTATAAATGAAAATAATTAAAATAAAATAGAAGATAAAATAAAAATAAAAATATACTATATACAACAATTTACAATTGTGTCATAAATATGAATGGGAAAAACTAAGTACAGTGGATGGAAATACTAAGTACAGTAAGTTACAAATATGCATTAAGAAAGTGAGGAAAGTGAGTGAGAAAGTCAGGAGGACTATTCTTAAATTCCAGAATTAAATAAATGAAAAACAACAAAAAAACAAAATGAAACGAAATACTAAAAATAAGCAATATAAGGAAATAATAAGAAGGTCAGACTCAGGTTGGTTAGCAGCTGGTCACTAAGAGAGCTGGACTCACTGACGTTGAGAGCAGGTTGGTGTTGGACTGGTAGCAGAGCACTGAAAAACAGAAGGAGAGATATATTAACACAACTGAGTTCAGTATCAAAGCTGCTCAGCTCATGCACTCCATGTCAGACACACAGACACAGACACACAGTCTCACCACAGAGGAGCGAAGGACTTCAGAAGGCAAAGGTCAGACTCAGGCTGGTTAGCAGCCGGTCACTAGGAGAGCTGGGTGTGGTCACTGAAAGCTGGTCTAATAGGAGTTGATCACTGGACATCATCAGCAGCAGAGGAGGGGTGTCCCGGGATCGGCAAAGAAAATATCAGATTCATGATATATCATTCAGAACTTCAAACCTAGAAATGCAGATACCCACTAATAAACAGAGATGGCAAAAGTACTCACTTCCCGTACTTAAGTAGAAGTACAGATACTTGTGTTAAAAAATACTCTGGTAAAAGTAGAAGTACTGATTTAACTTATTTACTCAAGTAAAAGTAACAAAGTACAGGCTTGGAAATGTACTTAAAAGTATAAAAGTAAAAGTAGTTGATAGATAGACAGAATGATAATTAAATATGTTACATTATTTGGCTTGCGGAGCCAGCCAATCCTGTGCGCAAATTATATGTATGCAAATTAGCCATGTGCGCCTAACACAAGAAGGACGTAATGCTGAGAAGTCATACTAAATACGGATAGCAAGCGAAAGCCGAACCAGACTGTATCAATCACATATTTTGGGTCCATTCTAACTTATTGTAAGAGGCTAGTCTTTAAATCTTTGAGAGAGAGAGAGAGAGAGAGAGAGAGAGTGAGAGTGAGAGAGATAGGGAGCGAGCGAGGTATAAAACTCTTTTTCCTATTCGCCATATTGAACCGTCGGCCTAATGCGCCTCCTTTTTGAAAAGTCTGACTAACGGACCTTCGGACCAATGGGTTTCGTTTTCGGAACATTGAACCGTCGGAATAGTGGCATGTCGATCTAATGGGAAATTTTTCGGAACATTGAGACGTCGGAACAATGAGGCGTCGGAATTACAGCATGGCACCAAAATAACAACTCCACTGAAATTATTTGAAACTAAAGTAACGAGCCAATTTTGGAAAATGTAAGGAGTAGAAAGTACCGATATTCGTGTTAAAATGTAAGGAGTAAAAGTAAAAAGTCGGCACAAAAATAAGTAGTAAAGTAAAGTAAAAATATCTGAAAAATCTACTTGAGTACAGTAACAAAGTATTTGTACTTCGTTACTTCCCATCTCTGCACACAAGCTACCATTTTGTTGTGTTATTACTGGCATTCGATTTGAATAAACAACTAATAAATCTTTGGAAAGTATTTAAAAGTGTTACACTTGCATGAAAGATTCCTGTTCAGTTTGTGTTGGAAGGTGAAGGCTTCCCCTTGGCCATCAGAACGCTGCTCTGTGATTGGTAGGCCCGCTATCATTTCACAGAGGTCCAAATAATAGTAATTCAATGAGAATTATTTCAAAATTGACCAATATTTTCCTCCCTTTAGAGTGGTGGGCTTTGTAATAGCTAACTTTATGGTCTGCCCGCTGGGAGCGACACCATCCATTAAACTAGCTAGCTTATGGGAGCGACTTGGTTTACTTTACGATGGCAGGACATTGTTCCTGACTTATTATCTAGAGCTGTTATTATCTAGAGTTAATAACAGGAAGACCCACTGCAGAGCTAAAATTGGTTACGCCATTTCAACACCACCAACTGTCGCGATACCACCAAGGAGCAAAAGATTGACTGTTGGCTTTAGATTAGTCTGCTACGTTCTGCGCCTCGGGCCGGGGGTAGATATATGTCTGTATATATGTCTACATATTTATGTCTATATAAATATGTCAGTATATATGTCTACATATTTATATCTATATAAATATGTCTATATATATATGTCTACATATTTATGTCTATATAAATATGTCTATATATATGTCTATATAAATATGTCTATATATATATATGTCTATATAAATATGTCTATATATACTGTATGTCTATATAGGCTATCAGGGCTCTCAAGTCTCACGCATTCGGTGTGAGGCACACACAATTCAGCCCATGCACTCGCTCACTCACATGCCACACTTCGTATTTAGCACGCAGAGAAATTACCAGGATAGCGCCCACCAATTAGGGCCGCTATTTAACAGTGTAACAGCTAGGAATCAAATGGGTTCCCCGTCCGTAGAGTAACCAGACGTCCTCTTTTGCCCGGACAAACATTAACACATCTCTCCTACAGGGGATTGATAAAGTTATTGAACAGAAAGAAACACTTGGTCATATTTTACACACTTTACCACAGCATTGGCCTACTGAAAGCCACAGATATATTTTAAGCATTGTCTGAACGCCACATAGGAATACATACTTATGTTCTTGCACGTTTGCAGTGTTTAAAATTTCAGGGAAAAGTATATGCCTCTACTGGCGTTGCTAACCTTTTGAGGCATTGTTGTTTCTGAATATTAGTGTTAAGGGCCAATAAGGCCCTTAACACTAATTAGTCACCGTGTCTCTGGACACATTTGTATTCAGTCACATGTTAATTATAGAGCCATGGCATATATATATATATGTGAATATTGTGGCGACCGTGGTGTTCAGGTTGCCGCAGGTTGCCGCAAGTTGCCGCAAGGAGGGCAAGAGGTTGGACCTCTTGCCCTCCTAGGTCCTTTGCGGCAGGGACATGGTGTGGGGTTTATCGCTATGGGTGGGTCAGCGTGGCTGTTATTGAGTTGTTGTTCCCGACACCGTCACGAGACGTTTATATTGGTTGGTTATGTCGAGTGTGATTTGGTGTGTTGTGGGTGCGTCAAATAAAGGCAACTCTCGTAGTCGTGCGGTGTAAGGGGCACCAGAGTTGTATAACTGCTGAACCTGGGCTCCCATATCGTCCTTCCCATGCTGCTCGCCACAATATATATGTCTATATTATTGTCTTTACATAAATATATGTCTATATGCCTATATTTATATATGTCAATATATTCTACTGAAGTGCACACACAGCTTGTGATTTGATGCAATTATTTGTCAGGATTTGCATTTTTCTTAAGACATTGCTGTTTTTAGTTTATAGGCTATATACATATATATAGGACTAAATATATGTATACAACATTATTTAGAGTATATTGTTTTAATCTTGTTTTCCATGAGGGGTGAGCAGGTGTGAGCTAAAGGTGCTAACGGTACCTTGGCGGGATATGTTTTCTCAGGACCTGGACGTCTGCACGAGGGGATGCACGAGCCACGCTGCGGCATCAGAGAGGCGGGCGACCAATGGGCTCGAGTGGAGGCTGCTTTGAACCGCTGCGGCTCTAATCCAACCAGGCTGGTCTCGTGTTATCAGGCTGGTCTCGCGTTATCAGGCGGCTCTCATCCAATCAGTAAGATCTCGTGTCTTCAGGCTGGTCTCGCGTTTTCCGGCTGGTCTCGTGGTGAGCTAGCGCGATGGCTGCGCGGACGGGTTTGAGGGCGAGAGGAGAGCGCGGCAGAAGACCGAGGAGCGCGCAGGACCCGGACTAGACCAGGTGAGCCCGGAGCCTCCGTGTCCTCTTAGAGAACCACCTTATTGATGGACAGATTATGAACTGATCCACTTCAATATGTGCGTTATAGTTTGTTCTAGAAACAGGGCCTATTTTAAATCTTAATGTATCATTTTAACTGCTTAACATTTTAAGAGTTGATTTATGCTCCAGTGGGTTAATTACGTATTGAATATTTTTCTCATGAAGACATACATCTCCCCTTTTATATCCGGGAGACATTTAATTCACATCGTCATGTTGTGACGCTAAATATAGGTACAAAGAATACTATACATACATGCATGCATACATAGCCTTTATCCTGTAATACTTAAACCTGTGAAAAAATAAAACAAACGAGCTCATCGCTGGTTATTGTTATTAATGTTATTAACATTATAAATGTTATTCTTACGGCCGGTGGAGCCATGACGATTGAACTCATCGATGGGGTTTTACACGGACTTCATTTATATTTCCACCGTGGCGGTTGTCTGTTTAGTATGAGGGGATCGGAGGGCCTAGAATAAGATGTTAGAATAATAAGGTTAGAGCCGCGGAGGGAGATCTGATACGAGGTCCGCGCAACGGTAAAATGGCTGGCGGTCTGATCACGGCTCTGCTGGCCGCTCCGCCCCGGGGGGCTGGCGGTCTGATCCCGGCTCTGGTGCCTGCTCTGGTGCCTGCTCCCCCCGGGGCGCTGGCGGTGTGATCCCGGCTCTGCTGGCCGCTCCGCCCCGGGGGCTGGCAGACTGATCCCGGCTCTGGTGCCTGCTCCGCCCGGGGGCTGGCGGTCTGAACCAGGCTCTGGTGCCTGCTCCGCCCGGGGGCTGGCGGTCTGATCCCTGGTCTTCTGCCCGCTCCGCCTGGGGGGGCTGGCGGGGCTTCAGTTTCTCCCCGATCCATCTATCTCCTCATGACAGGACCCGTGAATGTGTTCTCTGCAAGTTCATTCCGTGTTTTGTAACTTTGTCCTCGTCGTTACAATGGCTGCTGGTCTTCTTTGTTAGCAGTAAAAGACCGAGAGGACAACTTTAAAACGTTAAATAATATTAAATACCTAACCCTGCTCATGAGGCAGAGCCGTTCACCCGGTTCATCACGGTTCACCCGGCCCTCCCCTCGGTTACGGTCAGGCTGGGGGCTGTCGGTCCTCCCGGGCCGTCGGAGGGCTTTGTCAGGGTAGAGCAGGAGGGGCGGTACGGCTTTGTTGAACCAGCAGCTGCTCTCTTCTCAGAAGCCATTTTACCAACGCTCTCTCGCCGTTACCAGTGTAGGCCTACCAGCAGGCTACTAATGGTGGGCCGACGGTGGGAAAATGCAGAAAAACAACGAGCTCACATGAAAACGATGTAGTAGACGTCAAGATGGAGGAAAATAAACGTTAGTTTCTCACATCAGACCAGCGGTTCTCAAAATGGAAGATGAATAATTCTGGCGGTGGAGGGTCATCTTCAACATTAAATAATAGCCTACTATATAATTATAATAATAATAATAATAATAATAATAATTGTAATACTGTTATACTATAAAACTAATAAATACTATAATATTGGGTCAAATACTAAGATTAACAATGAATTATTCCGGTGGTGGAGGGTTATTCATCTTCAATACTAAATAGGCCTACTATAATACTGATACTGAAATACAAATAAATACTATAATACTGATAAATAGCCTACTGGGTCAAATAGGCTACTAAGATTAAACACGGATCTTTGTCAACTAATAAAGGATATATATCAATATTATAATGACTGATTTCAATAAATGTTATTTATTTGTTTTATTAACTAAAGAAATGTGTTTGTTAAAACCATATTTTTGATATTATAAATGATATCAATAAAAAGTTGAAAGTTCTTACAAATAAAAAATATGTCGATGTTTGAGCATGTGCATGAAGCAATTAACGTTTTATATTTATTTTCTTTAATTTTTATCGTCCGTTTAAATTTGATAAATAAGCTAGAATATATGAGTCTTATTTAAGATGGAAGATGTGGCGCACTCATCCTCCCTCTCTGTTGCAGGACCGTAGCACTGACTTCGTATCCAGCGTATTCCAGCCTTCAGCATGGCCAAGGTGGGTTGATCTGGCTCCTGAGGCCGCTTGTGATCCAGGAGACGAGCACTCGATGACGACCTGCTGCCCCTCTGTGTTGAGGCCGGTGAAGACACAGAGTCTGACCTCTCAACTGTGTTGTCGGGGTCTCTAAACCTCTGGCTGTGTTGTCGGGGTCTCTAAACCTCTGGCTGTGTTGTCGGGGTCTCTAAACCTCTGAACTGTGTTGTCGGGGTCTCTAAACCTCTGAACTGTGTTGTCGGGGTCTCTAAACCTCTGAACTGTGTTGTCGGGGTCTCTAAACCTCTGAACTGTGTTGTCGGGGTCTCTAAACCTCTGGCTGTGTTGTCGGGGTCTCCCTAAACATGACTCCCCGCGTGCAGGGGGACCCCAGGAAGCCCAAGGGCAAAATGTCCGCCTACGCGTACTTCATCAAGACCTGCCGCCAGGAGCATGAGAAGAAGAGCCCAGAGGTTCCTGTGAACTTCACCATGTTCTCCAAGAAGTGTTCAGAGCGGTGGAAGGTGAGAACCGGGGCCTTAGAAGCGGCCAGATGTCTGGTGTTCTTGAGTCATATGTGGAACACCTGTTAGACTGTGTTCTGTATGGTGATCGTTGCGTTCTGCCCTCCCTAGACCATCTCCAGTAAAGAAAAGGGGAAGTTTGAGGACCTGGCCAAGCAGGACAAGGTCCGCTTTGACAATGAGATGCAGCATTTCGCTCCTGGCAGGAAGAAGGGGCAGAAGAAAGACCCCAATGCACCCAAGAGACCCCCGTAAGGAAGTGTGAAACAACATGGAATTATGTCTGTTGGAAACCTATGAAATGGGTCGGAGCGAACTCATTGGGTTAGGGTTAGCGCTAACCCATTGGGTTAGGGTTAGCGCTAACCCATTGGGTTAGGGTTAGCGCTAACCCGATGGGATAGGGTTAGCGCTAACCCAATGGGTTAGGGTTAGCGCTAACCCATTGGGTTAGGGTTAGCGCTAACCCAATGGGTTAGGGTTAGCGCTAACCCATTGGGTTAGGGTTAGCGCTAACCCAATGGGATAGGGTTAGCGCTAACCCAATGGGTTAGGGTTAGCGCTAACCCATTGGGTTAGGGTTAGCGCTAACCCAATGGGTTAGGGTTAGCGCTAACCCATTGGGTTAGGGTTAGCGCTAACCCAATGGGTTAGGGTTAGCGCTAACCCAATGGGTTAGGGTTAGCGCTAACCCATTGGGTTAGGGTTAGCGTTCATTCTGGACCATCTGCCTCCCCTCACCCTCCACCTTTTAGCTCTGGCTTCTTCATCTTCTGCGCGGACCACCGGCCAAAGATCAAGGCAGTACACCCCACTCTGGGCATCGGAGACGTGGCTAAGAAACTCGGGGAGCAGTGGAACAACCTGACAGATGCCAACAAGCAGCCCTACCTGCAGAAGGCCAACAAGCTGAAGGACAAGTACCAGAAGGTATGCCAGCTCGCTGAAACCACCTTCTCTACTCTGAGGGGTACATGTGGGGCTGCTTGTCTCTACTCTGAGGTGTACACGTGGGGCTGCTTGTCTCTACTCTGAGGGGTACACGTAGGTTGGCCATTTTCTTCACATCTAAAAGGAGGACACTTTGCATACACGTGGGACACGCCAACGGGGGGGGGGGGATGCCGCCCCTGTGTCTGAACGTCAATGAGTTCAATCAGTCAGCACCCACTTCAATCAGTCCAACAAAGTCTGAGGAAAACTCTCCGTTGCTGGACACAGACACAATGTAAACGATTTCCTGCTCAGTTTTTGTGATATCCTCAGATTCATCAAACATCAGCCCCCAAAATTCAGCAGACTGCAACTTTGCTCGTAAATCCACGCTGATGGTGATGCTCTACATGATTCATGTGCCCCCTTCACGTGAATGATATGCACCTCCGACATTTACTC
>OOFH01057917.1:2317-13868 GCA_900323355.1 Merlangius merlangus | reverse complement strand
GTTGTAGCTCAGGTACTCCAACAGGCTGGGCATCCGCCTGAGAGCACAGTGGAGCACAGACACAGGAGGCTGATACATCACTCACACACACACACACACACACACACACACACACACACACACACACACACACACACACACACACACACACACACACACACACACACACACACACACACACACACAGCGGCAGACAGACACAAAGGCTGACACAAACACACAGAATCAAAAACACGCACACGCAAACACAGAAACAGATTGTAAACAAGACTGATCGGACAAAACAAGCTATTTTCATGGCAAAACATGATGAGTCTGCTTTCATAGAAGCCAATGAGGACATCTATTGATTATGATGATTATGATTGATTTGCTAGTTTAATTTCGTTCTACAATAACGTCCAATAATGTTTGTGTGTGCGTGGGTTTGCGTGTGGGTGTGTATGTGTGCGTGCGTGCGTGCGTGCGTGTGTGTGCAGGGCTTGCAGACAGGCACCAGGGAGCTGGAGGAGATGGGAGTGAAGTTCTGCCACAGCCTGCTGTCCCTCAGAAGGGACGTGTTAGCCCTCTACAGCAAGGCACTCATCAACCACATCCACCTGGACCCCAGCGACCTGGACCACAAGTCTCACCAGTAAGGACTCCCCCAGCTACACCGCTCTCATTTATTTGCCCGCATTTTGAGTCCAACCCCCCTCTGTCATTGTCACCGCGAGGGCCGGGTGACAAAATGGATGACGGAGGGGCAGAGATAGAAGGGGGGCCCCAGTCTAAGGTGGCGTTGAGGAGGGGAAAAAGGGGTTTGGGGGGCGGGGGAGCGGTAGAAGTGCACCACCTCCGCACAGCGACATTAAAGTAATTTAATGGATCACTGCGGCGCTGATTAAGTGTCCTTAACGGCTGGCTGATGGGGATCTCCGTCACGAAGGGGACGGTATAGGTGCAAATGAGATGGAGGTATGCGTCATGTTGACATGTCTCTCTATAGCCGTGGCGCGGCGAACCGGAACTGGGCGAGGGAGAGCGAGAGCGTTATCGGCCCGCAGTCGCCCGACGCCTGCCCTTTAGTCTGCCTGATTGTCTTCTGGGCTGGAGCACTGGGAGCTGGAGTGGGTTGCAGTTTATTCCAAGGCTTGTGGCGCCCCCATAGAATGACTCTGAGGCTTGGAGCTTGAGGCTCTGAGGCTGGTGACACATCCAGGGGTTGTTTTTTCCCACGTCACTGTTGCATTTCGTTCGCTTTCAATTTTAAAATGCATGCCATGCCTGAGACGCGTACAAAAATTCTTGTATGTTTCAACCATACTTGTGTGGTTGAAACGAACCACACAAGTATACTTGTTTTTGACGCTCAAATAACACAAGATCCAAGGAAACCAAGGCTGACGTGACCAAGGCTGAAAATCACACAACATCTATCAGTATTTTGGTCTTAATTTGGACTTGGCTACATGGATTGTGTTGTGCGATCCTTCCGTAACAGGGTCTGCTTCATCATCTACGCTAGTATTTCTTACTCTGCCTCAAAAGAGAAAAATTCGTTTTCAATTGTTATCGATCAAACAATAAAATGAGGGCCCCCCACGGGCAGCGTGAGAAGAGTCGCTGTAATAGCTCTGTTCAACATGAGTAAAGTTCTAGCCACTCAAGGAACTCAGTGGGCTCCGGTCCAGAACTCTGCAGTGTTGTTTCTCTGTGCCGTGTGATCGATGAGTGTTTCCAGACTGGATCCGGGTGGCTCCTATTGATTGCCGAACCCTTGGTTCAATCTATTGTCACCTTGACAGGGGCCACCCACAGCAGCCCCTCGCTTCACATTTCGGCTTTCACGGGTTTTTCTGACCTCCTTTTTCTTTTAGTTTTTCTTGTTTCTTCATTTTCTTTTCCTTCTTTATTTTTTTCCTCCCTCACATCCGTTCCATTGGTCTCCCCGCCCTCCCACCGTCCTCCTCCCTCTCTTCTTGTATTTTCTGAGCGTCTAACATTTAGTCATATTATTCACCTCTTTATCTTTACACTCATTACCCTTTCTCCTTTTGTCAGTTTGGCTTATATGGTAATTTCCAAGCGCGGGCCGCGATGTCATTCTGTTGATGCGAAATTGAACAATGAATCATAAGCAAGCCGTTTCCATACGCTAATTGAATTTCATTGTTAGTAGTATAAGATGGCAATGATCATCTCTCATTTATTTCCTCAACCTTTCATTTTCTATACGATGGGCTGTTTGGTCAATGTCTGTAGTTTACGGACTGGCCAGATTGGTGGAGGAAAATCGGTTGTATTGTGTAAGGCTTGATAGGAGGAAGCAATCCAGGCAGCCTATTTGTTCAGGCCGTTCAATAAATGTCAAGAATTATTCAAATAATTATTTTGTGTTTTGCGTGGAAGTCATGATTAGTTGAATCCCTTAACACAATTTGCTGTTGCTGAATAAACTTAATCAATTTGTTTTTGTTCCAGGCCACAGTTTCCTCTCAATCTGAGGCCATTTTTCGCTATGAACTGTGTTCTGTTGTGCATGTGTCTGTTTGTGTGCTGCTAGATGTGTGCATACAACAAGGATCTGCCTAATGTAGGCTAACGGAATTAGCTTTAAGACAATCGATTTACAACAACGCATTTCGTTTGTATGGTGGGCTTAATCACGTTATCCCAATCAATCGTTTCACTTTTTTCCACGCTCACATTTTATAATGAATGTCAAAGGAGAGGAGGGAGGGAAAACGGGGGAATCTGAATCATTCTATCGTTCTATTTTTCACGAGCAAAACTCTAATGTCTATTACTAAAGCTGTTACGGTTAGCAGAAATATTATTTTGGACCCCGGACGCAGAGACAGAGGCAGTTCGGACAATCCAAAGTTTATTGTCACTTGGGAACACAAAAGATATCCAGCAGGCAAGGCAAAGACAGGAGCTGGTAGGCGAGGCTGGCGGAGGCACCGGGGAATGCTGTGGTCCGGTGGTTATATCCACTGGCGAGGAGTTGGCTACCGGCGAAAAGGTAACAAAAGGTTTAGAGCAACAAAGATCAGGTCAGAGTATCGGAGGTTGTTGTAAACTCGTCAGCCAAAGTACCGAATGAGTCGGAATATTCTGGCGCCGACGAGCAGTCCCCGCCAGGCTTAAGAAAGAGTGTGTGATGAGTTGATGAAAAAACATAAACAACCGCGACAGTACCCCCCCTCAACGGACGCCTCCCGGCGGCCCACCTGGCTTCTCTGGAAAACTTTCATAAAATTTCCTGATAAGCTCAGGATCCAAAATAAAGGATTGAGAGACCCAGGACCGCTCCTCCGGCCCGTACCCCTCCCAGTCCACCAGAAAGGTTCGGCCGGAGGATTGAGAATGCTGGTAGAAACAGGCTTTAGAAGTGAAACGTGGAAGACAGGATGAACGTTTAGCGCAGGGGGTAGCTTGAGCTTGATAGCAAACGGATTAATGATACCCAAAATCACCCGAGGTCCTGGTTAGCTCGCTCCGTCTGGTCGTTAGTCGGTGGGTGGTAGCCGGAGGAGAGCCTGGCCGACGCCCCTAACGCCTGACAAAACGCCTTCCAAAATCGTGAGGAGAACTGCGGTCCCCGGTCCGACACAATGTCCTGGGGGATACCGTGGAGCCGGAACACGTGCAGGACCAGCAGGTTCGCCGTCTCCAGAGCTGAGGGGAGTTTTGAAAGCGGAACAAAATGCACAGCCTTGGAAAAACGATTGACAATAGTCAGTACGACCGTATTACCGTCAGAGGGCGGGAGACCAGTCATGAAGTCCACTGCTATGTGGGACCACGGGCCGGTGTGGGACAGGTAGAGGGCACAGAAGACCAGCCGGAGCACGGTGTGACGATTTGCCGCGGGCACAGATGGAACAGGCAGCCACTAAACCCTTGGTGTCGGCAGCCATGGAGGGCCACCAAAACCGCTGTCGGAGGAGAGAGAGAGAGCGGAGAAACCCTGGATGGCAGGCAACTCTGGACTCGTGCCCCCACTGGAGAACGGCCGTGCGGACCGCTGGAGGAACACACATCCGACCTGGAGGGCACCCCTCGGGGGTAGGTAGTCCTTGCTGGGCGTCCAGCACAACCCGCTCAATCTCCCATCGGGCTGCCACGATGACACAGGCGGGAGAGAGAATATTTTCCTCGACCGACTGCAACACCGGGGAGTCATACTGGCGAGAGAGAGCGTCGGCCTTGCCGTTCTTGGAACCAGGACGGTAGGTGAAGGTAAAACGAAACCGACCCAGGAAGAAAGCCCAACGTACCTGGCGGGAGTTCAGCCTACGGGCGGTCTGGATGGAGGCCAGGTTCCGATGGTCCGTCCACACGATAAATGGATGCGCCGCTCCCTCCAACCAGTGCCTCCACTCCTTCAATGCCAGCACCACTGCTAGCAGCTCCCTGTTACCAATGTCATAATTAGTCTCTGCGGAGCTAAGACGACGGGAGAAAAAGGAACAGGGGTGTATTTTGTTGTCCAGCGCTGAGCGCTGGGACAACACTGCCCCCACCCCAGAGTTGGAGGAATCCACCTTCACCACGAACTGGATGACTGGATCGGGATGACACAGTACAGTAGCCGAGGAGAACAACTTCTTGAGCCGCAGAAACGCGGACTGAGCCTCCTGCGACCAACCAAAAGGAACCTTAGTGGAGGTTAATTGGGTTAGGGGAGCAGCCACCCGACTATAATCCCTTATGAACCTTCTATAAAAATTGGCCAACCCCAGGAACCTTTGTAGCTGTTTCTGAGTGGTAGGAACCAGCCACTCTGAAACAGCCCTCACCTTCTCAGGATCCGCCTGTAGTTAGCCCCTCTGCACCACGAAGCCCAGGAAACTGACCGAGTCGGTATGGAAGGAACATTTCCCAGCCTTGACGAACAGCTTGTTCTCCCATAATCGCCGTAACACCAGCCAAAACTGCTGCTTGTGTTCAGTGAGGTCCCTAGAAAAAATCAAAATGTCATCGAGATAGACTACTACAAAATCGGTGTAGCATATCCCGGAGAACGTTATTGATTAGAGCCTGGAAAACGGCTGGTGCATTAGTGAGCCTGAAAGGCATAACGAGGTATTCAACCAGATGGTAGGCGTTCCGGAGATCCAGCTTAGTAAAGACGGTGGCCTGGTGAAGAGGAGCAAAGGCAGAGTCGAGAAGCAGAAGAGCGTACTTGATCTTGACCGTGATGTTGTTTATTCCCCTGTAGTCCACACAGGGGCGTAGGGATTTGTCCTTCTTCTCCACAAAGAAGAACCCTGCTCCCACGGGAGAGGAAGAGGTACGAATTCGCCAGTGACTCGGATATATAGTTTTCCATGGACTCTCTCTCCGGCTTAGACAAGTTGTACAGTTTGCTGGAAGGCAGGGGGGCACCGGGCAACAAATCAATAGAGCAGTCATAGGGACGGTGAGGGGGCAGGGACTGGGCCCTATCTCTACTAAATACCTCCTGGAGGTCATGGTAAATGGAGGGATCTCCAGAGAGGTCTATGGGGTCAGGTAAGTGAGGAGGAGCGGCGCACTTACTAGGGGGCGTGGCAGACCGAAGGCAGTGAGAGTGACAAAAAGTGCTCCAACTGACAATGGATGAGGTGGACCAGTCAACATGGGGGTTATGCAATCTCAGCCAGGGAAGACCGAGCACAATGGGGGATGTGGGGGAAATTTTTTATTAATTCCTGATGGTTGCCTGAGAGCAGGAGCGAAACCGGAGTGGCCGGTGAGTAACCCGGGCCAAGAGGCGGCCATCCAAGGAGAAGACCTCCTTGGGCTCAGGGAGTAAGTCCAGTTTCAGCTGGGCTCGAGAACAAAGGTCATAGTCAATAAAGTTCTCATCAGAAACCGAGTCAATAAAAACAAAAAAGGGCTTGAAATGCTGAAGACCAGGTAACTGACCCGGAACTAGGATCCACGTGGGGGAACCCGGGGGACCGGCTACTTGGCTCACCAGCGGCCCCCTGGAAGCTGGTGAGCCTGCCCTTTTACTGCATGCGGCCAAGCGTCAAGAAAATGACCCCCCTCCCCACATGGATTGTTCCTAGTACGGCGGCGGCGTTCCGCAGAGGATAACCGCATTCTCCCCACCTGCATGGGCTCGGGCCCGAGTCCTACATCGGTGGGAGGAGCGGAGGGAGCAGAACGAGACATGGAGTTAGATCTACCGACTAACCGGTAGATCCAGAACCAGCAGCGGCGGGCGGAGTGTCGGGACGGTTGAGTCTTTCTCTCTCTTAACCGATTGTCCAAGTGGGTGGCTAAGAAAATTAGTTAATCTAACGAGCTGGTCTCGTCCCTAACCGCGAGTTCGTCTCTAATACGGTCGGTTACCCCCCTCAAAAAAACTTTCGGTAAAGCCGTCTCATCCCACCCACTCTCCGTCACGAGAATACGGAAGTTTAATGCGAACTGAGCGACAGAGTCTGAGGCCTGACGCAGGGAGAGAAGTCGGCTGCTGGCTTCCTTTCCCCGAACCGTTTGGTCAAATACCATCCGCATCTCATAAACAAAATCGGTATAGGACAGCGTGAAAGAGGGCCTATTAATACAGTTCGCTACCGCCCAGTCGGCGGCCTGGTCTGACAACAGACTAATAATAAAAGCAGTCTTAGTCCTGTCGCTGACGTAAGGCAATGGCTGCTGTTCGAAAACTAGGGTGCACTGGTGTAAAAACTTCCTACAACGACCTAACTCCCCCGCATACCTGAGTAGGAATAAACAGTTTGCGGGGCTGGCTGGGCGAGGAGACGGGCAATGCAGCAGGGAAGTCCGACGCGGAGGGGACTGCCGGTCCCTGGAGCGAGACGAAGCGGCTAGGGAGGAGACCTGGGAACCAATCTTCTCCCAGCTCTGACATGCCGGCAGAGAGTCCACGAAGAACATCAGAAAACTCCTCTAACGCGGTGTCGTGTTGACCGATCCTGGTGCCCTGCGAGGTGAGCGCCTGCCAAACCTTCTCTGACTCCGCGGGGTCCATGTTGGCCAGATTATTCTGTTATGGTTAGCGGAAATGACAGAGGCAGTTTGGACAATCCAAAGTTTATTGTCCCTTGGGAACACAATGGATATCCAGCAGGCAAGGCGAAGACAGGAGCGGGTAGGCGAAGCTGGTGGAGGCACCGGGGAATGCTGCGGTCCGGTGTTTATATCCACTGGTGAGGAGTTGGCTACCGGCGAAAAGGTAACACAAGGTTAAGAGCAACAAAGATCAGGTCAGAGATTCAGGTAATGTGAATCTTGTCGTCCAATCAAATGCGTCTTTCAGAACATTCTTGTTTTAAATGAATTTCCAAACTTCAGCTTTCGTCCCACCCGTTCCTCTGTGGCCCACGCAAACAATGCAGCCGCATCATTTGGCATTTTTAAAACAAAGGCTTCTTATTCTATATCCATGCTATAAGCAGACCATTGTGACACTCTACTCCCAATCTGCTTCATAGTGTGGGTGAGTTTGAGAATAAAACGACTAAGGGCTGAGCAAAATAGGCAAAAAGAAGGGCATTAGAAGCAGATTCAGCCAAATGTGCCAAATTGACAGGTTTATTTCATCAAAGTATGCAGTTAAATGAGACCGAGTACAGTGCCAAAAAGGTCGAACAACAATCCTAGTGATACCTCTGAAATTACAGCTTAAAGATAAAAAAATTGTCATGATTATCAGTTAACTATAAAATATGTGAATCTCAACGTCAGCTAATGGAACTGAGCTTTGAATTTGAATGAATGTGATGTTTGATCACAGAGTTGGTGTGACGGTTGTATGGTTGTCTAGCGGTGAGTGAAACAGTAGTATCCTTGGAAATGGGTAACTTAGCTGAGTCATTAGGGGGCACTTCTGCGCTGTGAGCCCCCCCCCCCCCTCACTCTCACATAGGCGGGAGATCCAGTAGGGTGCATGAGGGAGATGTGCTGTACGCCAGGGCAGTCCATGCAGCATTTCAGCATAGATCAAAATAGGGATTGGAACCCAGTGGCACAGCTGTAGTCAATGTGGTTTGAAAATGAAATAATCTGTGGAAAAACAACAAATAATGCTTGGTTATACCAATTTTTGGGATGATTCATTATTTTGAGAAGTCGTCTTTCAAAACACCAGGAGCATGTGGCGCATTCAAATCTTATATGGAATATTGACCGCTCACCACTACTTTGTAAAGGTTATCGTTGTGCTTGTTACCAGAGAATAGGATATGACAATGAAAAATCGTTATCATCTTGATAAATAATAGCATTTTGTCATATTTGATGAAGGGTCTCTGAGTGTACTACTCTCCCCTCCCCAAAGTAGGGCCTGTTCATCCTCAAACTCTAAGGGGAAGTGTCAATAGTCAAATGGTTGTGTGTATGGAAGGTTCCGGGTTCGAACCCCGATGTCCACAGCGAACGTAAAGGTCTCCTTTCTCACCAAAGACATAGGCTATCAAACTCCCTGTTGAATAAATCAATATAACGGACGTGTCACCATAAGCGCTGCACTAGAACGTTGACATGGCACTACACTGGCAGAACGTCTGGCTGCAGGTCATAGGTCATGTCCCTCTCTTCCCCTTGGAACATAATGATGTAACATTATATTATACAGTTCCCTGACCCTGCCCGGTGTTCCCTGTCACTGAAGCACACCGGGCACCTTCCACACGTCCGTTCCTTCCCTCTCACACCTTCAATTCTACCCAACAGCTGTTAGTTTCCCGGGGCCCCCTGACATCAGCGTGATTAACCTGTTGCCGTCAATCCCTTTGTTCCACAAGGGTGTTTCACGCGCACAGGGCGGATTGTTGTGCGATTTACTTTCCCCGTGTCTTTCAAACAACCTCACATGCCCCGTCCAACATCCATCTTGCATCAAGGAATCAATAAGCGGCTGCCTCTTTGGCTCTACGCCCCTACGGCTTGTGGTTCATCTAGTGCTCAGGCCTTCACGTAAAAGCCTGTGATCAATGGGATGGTTTTCAAATTGTGTTTTACATTTTTCTGTTGCTATTAGTTAGATTTTTGCAGATGCACCATTTCTTTTTTGTTTTTTTCTTCTCTCAGCAACGCCTCCCAGACACTTGCCTAGCCTTTGTGTGCTTCTAGCAATATTTTTTTATATTCTTGGAATTATCTATTGATACTGTAGATACTATTAGATCTAGCGCTGCACCAAAGCCTTTGTGAGGTCATTAAAACAGTCGAAGCAGAAACCTCTGACTTTGCGCTGACTTCCTAACCTTTGTTATTTTCGTATTTCACTTTGCTACAGTCTCTCTCCTTTTGCTTTTGAGAAATTCTGTTAACGTCTCGCCTTTTCCCCTCCACGGCCATTTTTTGTCTTCCGCCCCATGGTGAGAAAGCAGGCTCTGGCTGCTGCTAGTCACTGGGTTTCTCTGAGGCCAAATGTGAGGTTCTACGTGGTCAGAGTAAATGAGAAACCGAGCAGGGTTCTGAGTCACCGCCCCGGCTACACCCTGATGTTTGGGGAGTTGCCGCAGGAATGCACAGTGAGCATTTGTAAAGAGCATGCCGATAGTGCAGATAGACTACTTTGTTAGCTTTAAAAACAACCCGTATAATTATTTTGTATGTGTGCCGGTAAAATGCTGCACTATTCAGTAATCCCATTCTGCTTCAATGCAGAATTCATGGGGACCTGATGGGGCTGTGGTACTTTTTCCCTCTTCTATTTTTTTATGCCCGCATTTGCACAAATTGTCCAGTTACGATGTGCCCTAGTTCTGTTTTTTGGGGTATTTCTTCGCCGTTTCATTAATTTTGATGTGGCCCAACTTCGAAGCTAATGATGTCGTCACAACCGATTGGTCGTCTGTGACAACGGAGCTAATGGGATTTGAAATGTAAACAGTGTGTCGGATACCATGACAGGTGCGGGGGTGGAAAGGCAGAGAGAGAGAGAGAGAGAGAGAGAGAGAGAGAGAGAGATCAATTGTTGTGTATCGTGTGTGTACCGAGGCTGCGGGCAACTCGCTGGCAAACACAGCCACTTTAGACAGATGCACAGCGAGACAAAAGCCAGGCAGGGAGATGGACATCGCAGACGGAACGACTGGTAAACATTACAAAGTGAACAACAGATCGACATTGGGCAGTCAGGCGGGAAAAGACGAGATGGATAACAGATGGGCCTGAGAAAGTGACCCCCAACCACTGAGCTAATAGACACAGGCCCCGTAAGACTCTGACACTGTGGACGGACAGAGAGACAGAACGACGTACAGAGAGACAGACAGGCTGAGGCCAGAGTAATACACACCTCTAGCTCAGTGACTTGTTGTGTCACGCATTGTTAGTCCGCCGTTACTCGCCGTTACTTTATAATCACTTTTGAGTGAAGGTACTATTTATGTGGCTTAAGATTTTCCCCACAACGAATCGGAACTACTTTGAACTACTGTAACCAAGAACAAATTACAGTGTCCCACAGCACATTGTCCCGCAAAATCATTCAATGAATTATGATGGTTCATAATTTAGTTCTTTTTTTAATTAGCTCTCTGTTACCTCCTCTAGAAATTGGGATGCAGGGATCACATAATTGTATTGTAATTACACACCAAGTTCATTTGTTGGATGGCTCTTAACCAAATTGCCTCATCAGTTTGGCTTGACAAGGAGACAGCTGAAAAGTGTGTGTGTGTGTGTGTGTGTGTGTGTGTGTGTGTGTGTGTGTGTGTGTGTGTGTGCGTGTGCGTGCGTGGCAGGTGGTCCACAGAGACCTGAAGCCCAGTAACATCCTGTACGTGGACGAGAGCGGGAACGCCGAGTCCATACGCGTCTGCGACTTTGGCTTCGCCAAGCAGCTCCGCGCCGAGAACGGCCTTCTGATGACGCCGTGCTACACCGCAAACTTCGTAGCCCCCGAGGTATGACCACTTCCTGTTTGTCCCTAACCCTCAGCCCAGTCCGTCCTTCCCCTTCCTGGTCTCTATACGTTGCTCTGTCTCGCGCTCTCTCTCATGCTCTTCCTCTCTTTATCATAAATTCTTTCGTTCCCACACATCCTTCAGTCTGTCTGGATTTTAGATCTATTTTAATTGGGTAGAATGGGCAATTTTTTTTCTTTCTATTTTCAAACTTTATAATGCAGCTTCTGATTCCTACTGTCAGGTGTTGAAGAAGCAGGGATACGATGCGGCCTGCGACATTTGGAGCCTTGGAGTCCTGCTATACACCATGCTCACAGGGTACGTGCGCGCACACAGGCACTCGGACTGTGTCTCTGTGTGTGTGTGTGTGGAATGTGTGCGTGCGCTTTGAATGTGTTCCTGCGTCTATTTTGTGTGTTTGTTTTTGTGTTTCGGTGTGTTTTAAAGCTAGAGCATTGTCTAACTCCATCTGGAAGCTGCAAATAGCTTCCAGATGGAGGTTCAATAACCTTTCCAAGTATAAATGTTTGTCTCTCGCTCTCCTCGCTCTCCTCGCTCTCCTCGCTCTCTCGCTCTCTCGCTCTCTCGCTCTCCTCTCTTCTCTCCCCTCTCTCCTCTCTCCTCTCTTCTTTCTCCCCTCTCTCTCTCTCCCCCCCCTCTCTCTCTCTCTCCTTCTCTTTCTCTCC
>OOFH01057878.1:7348-24468 GCA_900323355.1 Merlangius merlangus | reverse complement strand
TCTCTCATGAAGATATTCTTTTTTCGAACGAGTGTGAGGAAGATGCAGAGTGGATCTGAAATAGGTCTGAAGCGTTGCGATCGAGTTGCGCTGCCTGCGATTTGACGGAGACAGAGCGAGAGAATGCGAGAGATAGAGAGGCAGAGACAAACAGAGACAGAGCGAGAGAATGCGAGAGAGATACAGAGAGACAGAGACAGAGAGAGGGAGAGAGAATTTGAAAGAGAGACAGACAGAGACAGACAGACAGAGAGAGGACTAGAACGGGATCAGTGGGACGAAGGCTCAGAGAAGAAAGACAGAAGGACCTCAGTGTTCCCAAACAGCCTACCCATCCTTCTTGTAGAACTCCAGCATCATGTTGTCCGTGGCAACGCTGAGTGGCCGTCGGCCCTGGTCGTGCTGCTGCCTGCGCTCCGAGTGGTCCATGTCTGGCGAGGGCATGGAGCTGAAGTTGGAGTTGTGGTTGTTGTGGATGGGGCTCCCGTAGCACCCCGTCAGGTTGAACTCAATGTCTGCGGGGAGACAACACCACGGAAACGTTTACTATACAAGTCATCACCCGTGGCTGGTCACATAACCTAGCACACTAACACTATGTGTTTGGATTCTGTACGTATGTTCACTATTGATCGTAGGCTAGGAGTCATTGAGGGGACATGTAAGGTGTTGTTGACGAGCAGGGAGGGGTTAGGCATTCCACTCATGTGGTCCATAAGCATGGGCTGGCCTGGCTTTACCCGGTTTGACTCGTCAGCCTGGCGTCTACGCGCTTGTGGGTGTGTCCATCCACTGATGACGCGTCCATGAAACATCATCACGCCTGTGGTATTTTAGTTTTATATTATAGCCCTTCCTTCAATTGGATTGAGTTGTTTAAGAGACTTGAAATATAAGTGTGTTGTTGCATGGAGACAAAACAGACACAATTATATCTGCAATGGTGAATTCAGTTTGACGTTCGATATTGTCTCAATATCTCAGTGAGAGACGATTTATTTCAGATAAGTCTTGAGTACACAGAGTTTCACACAATGTCCTTGATATTAGGGAAAAAAAATACTAATCTGAAAGATAGCCGGCCTTTTCAGCAAAGCTATTTTGTTTTACAAGTGAGTATCACCAAACTGAAATCGATGCTGTGCACTTACTTACTTCACTTACTTCACTTACTTCATTACCCTTTTGATTTTGTCTTTTATAGTTATAGCAATGGAAAGATAATAACGAGTCAAGCTCCAGAGAAGTCTAGTCATGCTCTGTACGGCTATTCACAATTTGACAGACACCTTCTCGCTCCAAACAGCAACCAGGGCTGAGGTCACCGCAGCCTGCTTGGAGGCGGGTCTGTGGCGCTGCGGCCGCCCTCAGAGATGGTCCATCTCGGGCGCGACTCGACAACAGTCGGCAACATTTATTCTGTCAACGGTAATGCCAATCAACGCGGCGAGTTGTGACTCGGCCGAACCGATGGAAACGATGGGAACGAGCCAAAGGATTCCGGGCAGGCTGTGAACTTTAGGAAGGAACCTAGAAACTTTAGGAACCCAACCCTCTAACTACCACATTTTAAAACCAATCTTTTTAAACACAATAAATACGGTGACCTTTGTTCCGCAATTGTTATACTCCTTCCCATCCCTGGAAGAAGGGATCCCTCTTCTGTGCCCATGGTTTTCCTCTCTGAATGGGGGTGTTCCCTTGCCCTTTCGCGGTTTCGCGAGTCATAAAATGTGCCTGTGAAGCCCTTTGAGGCTCTGTAGCTGTGTTTAAGGGCTACACCAATAAAATGGACTTGACTTGATTGATAGAGAATAACTTCATCGTTAGTTTCACTCATGCATCAAAGGACAACAAAAGTCGTACATTTCTGAAACAAACCATTGCGGCATAGCGCACACGACATTGAACCCCATATCAAGAGCATCTATCCCGGGCCGGCCTTACCTCCAGGGAAGAACCAGTCAGCGTGTTGGATGATCGGCTCGATGATGCCCACGATCTGCAGCGACACCGTGGTCATCATCTCCGTTATGTTTCTACCGAGAGAGGGAACCGTCACTTGAAACTACATTACCCATGATGCTCTTGTAACCAAACCCATTTGGCACCCATGCACGTGGGTAGACACAGTCCTTGCGGATGTAGTTGTGTCAGCGAGCAGCGGCACGTACGCGTCGGTGTGCGTCCACAGCAGGTTGGGCCCCAGTACGATGGCCATGTTGCCCGGGGTCATCTTGTTGGCGTCTTGGTACTCGGTCAGCTTGGATAAGAATTTGATCAGGTATCTAAAAGTGAAAAGGAAGGGATTTGAGCTTATGTTTCGTGTATTATTATACAGTCAAAAGTCAAAGTCAAAAGTGTTTCATTGCCAGATGTTCATTTGTTACACCAGTATATCATAGTCATTATGTAGGTTGAACGCCTCATTACATGTACATTATATCTTTGAAATATTGCAATAATAATACAGAAAAACTATGCATTTTGTCTTTGCCAATTAAATTCAAAAGCATGGTTAATCCAGATTGCATTGATACCCAGCCAACAAAGATAACACACGCACACGCCCACACGCACACACCCACACACAGAAATAGACGTGATAACACAGACAAACACAGACACACACACACAGATACACAGATACACAAACATACACACACACACACACACACACACACACACACACACACACACACACACACACACACACACACACACACACACACACACACACACACACACACACACACACACACACACACACACACACACACACACACACATTAATACTTTATAGGCACACACACACACACACATGTAAAGGCCCACACAAACACACACACTCACAAAAACACAATCACACAAACAGATCCCTGGTCTGATCCCGGTATTCAATCTCGCACAAGCAGAACACATTTTTAAAAGCAGCACCCATTCATATTTTTGCATCCAGACCCATTTTCCTGGTAAAAATCATATTGCTGTGAGGCTTAGGCCTTTAATGCCATTATATAACTCACAACAACAGCCCCATCAAGCAAAGAGACTGAGTGCAGTGATGAGAGTGCTACCCATCACACTGCACTGCGGACTGTGTGACCTGATTGCTTCTATTTTATTATCTTCTATTTCTATTTCTCTCGCAGAGTGTTTTACTTTCCTGAGAGGTCGACAGTATACTATTCTAATCTTATTTTATCCTTTTATTTTTTGTAGGAAGCAAATGTATTTGCTTAATACAAAAAGTACATACATTTGGACTTTCTAGACAAAAAATAAAAATGTATTTGTCATCTACTGTCAACAAACATTTATACCCAAAGCGACTCAGACTGCATCTTGTTTGGACCTCCTTAATGATCTGGTAGTGGGGGAGGGGAGGCCTTGAGGTAGACGTGGGTCATGTGGGTCATGTGGCGTTTGAACCCAGATCCTTCTGGCTATGCATCAACCACCCAGTAACCCCCAGGCTCCTCTCCCCCCAGTAACCTCCAGGCTCCTCTCCCCCCAGTAACCTCCAGGCTCCTCTCTCCCCCCAGTAACCCCCAGGTTCCTCTCTCCCCCCAGGTCCGGCTGGAGCAGCGAGGAGGAGGACAGGAAGGGTAAAGGTTGCATGCTGCAGTTCCAGCACGCCCTGGTGCGGGTGCTCACCCACTTCACGGCCGAGCAGGAAGACCCCCGCGACCCCAAGGCCTACTTCCTGGGCTCCGACTGGCAGGTAGACGTCACGCGGCTGGTGCGCTACTTCCTGAAGGTGGAGGACCCTCGCGTGGCGCGGCTGCAGGCCGGCAGGGTGCTGTCGGGACGAGACCTCGGGACCACCTCCGTCCAGGTAACCCCGGATCACCGGGCCGGTAGTGTAAAGGAGCTAGGTTAGACCACCAGGTGTGGGTGTTAGCTGGTGCCTAGCTGAGTGTTGATGTGTCCCTGAGAAAGACACTTAACCCTAACCCGTTGGTGTGTCAATGTGTGCTTAACCGATGTAAGTCGCTTTGGATAAAAGCGTCTGGTAAATGCCCTAATTGTAATTATTAGCCATTAGTATATCAAGTTGCAGGGTCTACCTAGATGTATTTACCGTAGCAACATTTGCTAAAGTACACTGCTCAGGCTGGTAGACTGAGCATCCAGCATACATCTAGGTGGACACTCCCACTTGTTACGTCACTAAGGCGTAGGGAAGGGCAGATTTTCAGCTTGTAATGGCTAATCACACCTGGTGGCATAATATCACCCCTTCAAATGGCACCGTACCAGCGTTCATTTATCTCCATTTCAACAACGTTAGTTCGGAGTTAGCTTAGGAAGCTTAGGAAGCCTCCTGAAGTAAGCAACACTTACTGATGCCACGTTAAGTGATGGCTATATTTTTGCGAGGATACACTAGCTACATTACCTAGATGGATTTATACTGGTCAATCTTAAGATGCATAGTATTCAGTGGGTTACAGTTTATTCACCCTGTGCACAAATACTGTGTTCAAGACTACAAATCTCGATCTAAAATGACACACTGACCTGGCACTTTTTCCATCATGTTTCCAAACAGGTAATTTCTCCGCTCTCAGACGCAATACTGGCAAAGCAGACTATCACGGTGGTGGACGACAAAGTGAGCCTCACGGACCTGGGGGTCCAGATGGTGGCGGGTCTGTCCATGACCCTGCAGCTCAGTCAAGGGAGCAACAGAGCCATCCTGGCCACCACCACCAGCCAGGAGCTTCTGCAGAGCCCAAAGCAGGTACCATCCGACCCCCGTTATTCTGCATGTCCCACATCAAACTAGTGACAAGTAGCTCTGAAGATGACCAAACACATAGACAGCAAGATGGCTGTGCCTGTCCAGCTCAACTAGCGAAGCACGATATTACAACTGCCAGGGTTAGGCGTTTGAATCCCCCTTTGCAAAGACTTCTTCATATAAAGCGTGCATCGAAAAGCATACATTAATAAACATTGATCCACATTCTCTTCACTGAGTGCTCTGTTCTCCTGTGTGTTGATCCAGGAAGCGCTGGTCAGTACCTGGCTGCAGTTCAGCGACGGCTCCCAGACTCCCCTGGACATCTACGACGCCGCCTCCTACCTGCTGACCGTCAGCTCCCTGAATGCGGGGGTGGCGTCGGTGCAGGGCTCTCCTCCGGTCGTGGTGGCGGAGGGGGAGGGTCAGGGGCTGCTGGTCAAGGTCGAGATGTCAATCTGCGAGGCGTGCCAGAAGTCCAAGAGGAAGAGCATCATCGCCTTGGGCAAGGGCAGCCTCAGGGTCAAGTTCCAGGGCGGAGTCCTTCAGCCGGAGAGCACCAGCGCCGGCGGCAACGCCAGCAGCAGCCGCGGTGGTGACGGAGAAGAGGACGGAGGCAGTGACTACGGCAGTGACGGGGAGGAGCTCAACGGTGACTGGAAGCGGCAGCCGCCGTCCCAGGACCCCCCGACCGCCGGCAACACAGTATCGGGCCGCAAGGAACGAGCCAAGCAGAAAGTGACCACCGTCAGACCCGCCGAGCGCACTATCATCACCAGCGGTAGTTTGGGCGGCGTGGGGAAGACTGGCGGACCAAAGAGCCCCGGGGGTCCTGTCAGCCCAGTTAGCGTGGCGAGCAGCCCCGGTCGCAAGGCCGACAACTCGGTCGACGTCCAGGCCGAGGACACGGGGGCCGTGGGCCTGGGCAGCACGGTGAAAGCCCCGGGGAACCTGGTCAACTACAACAGTTTCACCCCCCAAGCGGGGGCCCCCGGGCAGGGGCCCGGGGTGGAGATAGGCGGGGAGGAGGTCCTGGTCAACAGGCCCCTCACAGACCTGGAGATCGGCATGTACGCCCTGCTGGGGGTCTTCTGCTTGGCCATCCTGGTGTTTCTGGGGAACTGCGTCTCATACGTGGTGAAGTTCAGGCACAAGAAGCCACCCTCCCACGGCCCCGAGCCCACGGGCCACCGGCACGACTGGGTTTGGCTGGGCACCGATGCCGAGCTGGTGATGAGCGTGCCGGGCAGCCCCTTGCAGCAGGACAACCACACCGCCACCACGGTGATGGACATCGGGCCCGACAAGACGGCCTCCCTGTCCAGACGGCCCAGCTGCCTGGCCTCGCTTACAGACTCCCCTCCGCCCGGATGCGGGGGGCCAATGCGGAGCAAGCAACTTGGGGGCGATTCCCTGCACTCGCCGACCAGCAAGAGGAAGAGGGTCCAGTTCACAACCTTCTCCACGCTAGAGCGCCAGCACTCGCCGCAGCAGAACGGCCACCAGGGCATCCACTGGGTGGGGAAGGAGAGCAGCCATGACAAGCAGCATCCCCAAGTGCCGGTCACAGAGCCTGAGGACCATCTGTGATGACCAATAAAGACCATCAGACCTCTCGTATACCTGGAGGAAATGCGGCTTTGATCACCTCAATGCCTTTGCTTTGTTGTTGAAAATGGTGATGTCGCAAGGCACATGGGCCTAATTGCATTACCTACCAAGGCCTTTACCCACTGTAAATGCACTGTTTACCATTGTGAATACTGTCAACCGGGCCTGTGTTTGTACTCTCCGGACTGCTAGGCTTGTGGAACTTCTTCTGTGCACATTGCTTAAAGGCACCACATGACCACACTGCATGTTGAACAATTGTGCTGTACAGTTTTGCACGGTTCTGCTGGTATGACACCACAGCACCTAATAAGCAATGGTTTGGATTTCAAAGTTATTAAAATATGTGATGTACCACTTATCCGGAACCTGTCTGATCTCCCATGTGAATGGAGGACATCGGTCTATGAGTGACTTTGATAAATTTCACCCCAAAAAGTATGTTTTTTGTCTTTTTCGTTCCAGGTCTCCAACTTTCATTGTACATTTGAGTTGATCTGTTTATCAACCCCGTCTGGTTTCTTTTACATTAAAAAATGTATTATCTTAAATATTGCCTTTAGCTCTATTTTCTAAGGAACAAATAGCACAGCAATTTAGTTGTGTTTCTGTGAAGTTATTGTTCCAAGGACTGCTGGAAGTACATCGTGTTCCAGTACAGTGTTATTAACATACGGTCTTTACTCACTGTCTCACATATAGTATATATATATATATGTGTGTATATACTGTATATATATATATATGTGTATATATATATATATATTTGTTGAGCTTATCTTTCATACCCACATTAAAACTCTATGAAAAGGGGAAACTGCCAATAAATTGGCAATGTGTAAAACAAATTTCATTCCAACTGTAATATTGAAATCTCCAGTCAGTAAACATGATGTGGACATGAAAGCGTGCATCTCCGACGTGCTCCTGTTCTTGTTGGACAGGTGATGGGTGACCCAGAGACATCTTGGGCTGCCGTTTGCGAGCATTTGTTTCATGTTTGTGTGCAGCCACAACCAACGTCTGTGAAAATAAATTACTTGCACCTTCCCGACACCCAGGCCTTTGACTGTAGTGTGGACGTGTGACATTCTCAGCCTAAGTGTGTTCTAGCGATGGAGTTTAGCGTCACATGCACTACTGAAAATGGAAAAGTAAAAAAAAGTTGGCAACACGCTTACTTTATACTAGAGAACTGGAGAATTAATTATTCAACAAACAAAAACATCAGAATATTTGAAATCCCATAAACAAATGAATTACCCATACACAATTTAGAAGAGTAAAGTCACTTTTAATGCATATTGTTTAAAGATTTATTGGCATAAAAAGTTTTACCCAAAATAGATAGACCAAAAGATTAATCATTGTATTGCACCCACTTCAACTCTTTGGTTTAAATATACCAGCATTATTAAGACTTTGTTGGAGATATGTTCTACAGACACATAATACATATATTTATATTTTTAATATTTCCTGATTTCTTTAAGACTCTCAGACATTTAATAACATTGCTTATTGGAACCAGAAACGTGAAACATCCTTCTTTTAAAGCTAATGTCTTGGAACGACTTTGCGTAAACATGTTTTCCATGGAAAGGCACTCGGTGAATCCTGAGTGGGCTATTACGAAAAAAAAACCCTTCTGAGTTCGACACGTTTTGGTGGGTCTGGGTTCCTGATAAGGTGGTGGTCTCACTGCAGGCTCTGGACCAGGCGGTGGTAGGTCTCCCTCTCCTGCTCCACGCTGTGCTGCTGCTCTACGTACAGCTTGGCCGTCCTTACCAGCCTCTCCCTCAGCTCCCCGTCCGACAGAAGCCTCTGCGACTGGCAAACAAACTCCTGGCAGGGACGGAGGCAAAGCGAGGGATATAGATCAGTATCGCTGCACACAGGCTTTCATCTCCCGCTCGCTCGCTCGCTCGCCCGCCCCCCCCCGCGCTCCCACTCGCTGTATAAATATAGAATAAAACCCCTATGTACAATCATACACATGGCATCGCCACGGAGACAGAGTATAAAGATTTAAGGCTATTTAAACAACGTGAAGGGGGTGGGGGCGTCTCTTAATTGGCCGGGACATCTGTCGGGGACATCAACCCTGCCGCACGGCCGTCCAACCGTCTTGGGCGGTCCAACCCGAGAGCTGCCATCTCTCGTTGGCACACGATGGCAGGCAAACTTCGCCAGAGTGACGGCGTCTGGTAAACAAACCCTCCATCGCACCAGCTGAGAAGCAGGAGTGAGGAATCAAGATGGTGGGGTGTGTGTGCGTGTGTGTGTGTGCTGTCTGTGAGTGTGTGTGTGTGTCTGTGTGTGTGGTGATGAAGCAAAGGCCTAGTGAATGTTGATGCCGTCCCCTGTGTGATAAATAAGATCTAGCGAGAGGCCCCCCTCTGGGCCTCTGAAGTTTTGCATCACTCCGGGCCAGAAAGCTTAGAGAAACCACCAAGGTAGCCGAGGAAAGTAGCATGGCACGGGCTCTGCAGATTGCCTACGGCTTTCGCTGCTGCAGGGTGAGTCAGCAGGCCCTCAAAGCCACGCCCGCAGCCAGACCAGAAGGCCATCGCAAGCAGCCCTCCTGTGTTTGCAAGAGGCTCTCTCTTGGAGTGTCTCTAGTCAAGAGTGACCTGAGCTCCGTAAGTCCTCAGCAACAGGATTACAGCGCGGGTTACGTGCTAACGAGGCAATGTGAATCTAATCACTCCACCCTCTGTGTACCACGTCCCTCACTGGACTCGCGCCTCTCTCTCTGCCTCTTCTACGGTTGAGAGCAGCTCACCTACCGGCCAAAGCACTCAATAAGACAACATCCTTTCAAGGAGGGGTTTGAAAAGTAACACTAGATGAGTGCCTCACTCAACGCTCAGCCATACTTTCTCAGTTGAGGTCACTGTTGATCTGACCTCCACACTATCTGTGAGACGGTCATCCAAGCATGGCCTTTTCTTTCTGAGCACTCAATTGACCCATCTTCTTCTGTCACGACTGCGGCATCGAGACTGAGAAAGTGAGTCCTGGTCGTTGTTATGCTCCCAAACAAGATCTTTTTCACTCCTCGCCTCAACCCCCCCTATCCCCCTCTCCCCGGGCGTATCATTGTACCCCTTGCCTGCTCGCTGCCGAGCGTTGCATCAGCGTGGCGTTTTAGGGCTGACACCTTATAGTTTGTCCCGGAAGGCCCTCTGATTCATATCTTAATCACCCCCACTGCAGAGACATCAGTTGCCCCTTTGTTGTATGTTGCCCATATAGATCAGCCTAACGATGGGAATTTTAAAGAAGTTTGTCAAAGCGGCTTCAAGTTTTCTCAATAGCAGCACAAACGTTTTTTTCTTGGACAACTTTTGGTGCAAGTGCTGCTCTTGGAATCAGTGGGAGGAAGGTGCTCCCAAGCTGCATGGTGCTCTGCAGTCAAGCTCAGGTCGGTAGGCTCTGCTCTACTGTGCTTTCCGGTGGCTTCTGTGTCGCAGCTCATCAGGGCTTAGTGTATGCGTTGGAGGTCTGTACCTGAGGGCTGGAGTACAGCAGGCCGGTGACCTCGTGCTGGATGACCGCGGCGTTGCCCGGGATGTCCCTGGCCACCACAGGCACCTCCAGATGCATGGCCTGCCGGGGGAATGGAGACACGCGGCTCAGAGGTTCACATCAAAGGCGTCCAGGCTCGCTTCGGATTTCTTTCTGAAGGTTTGTACGGTCGGACGGACAGAGGTGAAATACGTGTTGGATCTAGGCTCACGCATGAATTGGACCTGAACCTGATCTGAATAACTCTCATTCTGCATAATGTCAGATGCCCGCTAAGAAATTAGAAGGAATGCAGGCGATAAAATCTGTCCGATGCAGCATATCATCGGAAAAGGGCAAAACATTCGTGTAGGATTGATGTGGCTCGGACATTGATTAAATATAGAGGCAGCATTTTTTAATTCTCACTCTGCTATTACTGTTCCCAGGCTATTCATTCAGCGCTTGACGAATAGTTAATCACGGCTAGTCACCTCCTCGTAAATACTTTTGTGGTGCTACCTTGGTGGGTATGAGGTCTGATTAAGCCCGAGCAGATGTGCAGCCAGGCTTCTCAGCCCGGCGGTGACTTGGCTCGCTCTCTGGGAATTATGCGTCTCTTTTAGTTCCAATCTCCCCAGCAGGCTGTTGAGTGAAACTTCTTAAACAGAGTGTAAGCCCTCTGTGGATTGTCCTAATCTACAGTTTTAAAAGAGATTAGCTGGATTATGAGTTCACTCACTGAGAGGGAGGGAAAGTTCGGAGGCAAGCCCTTCATTTGGATAAATTGAACACACCCAAGTAGTCAGAGAAGGATCTGGCACATGAGCTAGGTGAGGAAAGACATCGGTTCTCACTTGAAACAGCTTAAAATATTCATTCATCGTTAGCTAATTAATAACGTCATCCACTGCTAATGATACTGATAAACTGGGGTTGTGGTATCAGTATACCTCCAAGATGGCCGCCGACATGCCCTCCGAGATGGAGCTGTTGACCACGGCGAAGCACCTCCGCACCGCCGCATGCAGTTCCCGCTGGCTCCTCCCCTGGGCCAGGAAGACCCCAGCCCGCCTGCCAAAAAACGTGGAAGTAGGGTATGGGAGGGCGTGGGGCTCATAACAGCCTGAATCACAGGAGCCTCGCGCGAGGCTCATGGGAGCGTGAATGAGGCAGAGCGGTGGTGACAGGCTCGGGGGCAGTGTGTGTGATATGCACTCAAGAGCGCAGGTACAAGCTCTGTAAGCTGAGACCAGAGAGAACGGCTTCCTGTCTCCAAAAAAGTTGAGAGTAGAAGGGGTGCGGAGGCTGCAAAGAAAATAGCTCTGCCAGAGCAAGACGATAACAGGAGGATCTTCAAGTAGATTTCAATTTGATTCACATTATGGCAGATGCAATCTATGCTTGTTTATGTTTAGGGACACACAGGATAAATAGGGACGGGGGGATTAGTAGATAAATCTATGCAATACTCGGTCGCAGGCGAGCAAAGGCTTGCCAATCAGCATGAGGGATCCAGAGACTGGTGCCGTGTGCGCAGCACAAACCAACAACAGCGAGGCCTTACCTTTGAGCAACGGCCTCCACCTCCTCTGTGAGCGCAGAATCAATCTGCGGAAAACACAAAGGCACAACAAAAGAAAGTAGTCAAACACATCCTTAATTAGGCACACAAGCTTGGCCCGCAACGACCTAATCAGAAGCAGGGGGTAAACACTGTCTCAATCATTTTCCAATCACCAACCAACATTGGGCGGAAATCTTGCATGTTTGGAGATTTGGGTCAGGGGAGGCTGGGTAGGTGGGGGGGGAGGCCAAGCTGATTAATTGCGATGTGGGATTTGCCTGCATTAGCCTGCCGAAAGCAAGGCCCTCGCAGAGCAATTTAGGTCAAAGATGCTGGCAGGCAGGCCGTGTCTATTGGTGGGTAGGTGGCAGTAGATGTAGTTATTGTTTTGTATAGAAAAGGTGCCATCAAAGTCGGACAACAGTTAGGTCATTCTGGTTTTACAGCGGCATTGTAAAAACCTCACCAATCGATGGATGATGTTAGAATTTATAATGAATTATTATTAAGAAATTGCTTCGATTGGAATGTTCATCTTCCAATTTGAAATGTCAAGTTTTCTCATTCGTTATGAATGAAGTCATTTGGGCTTTGGATACATTTTCCTTTTTATTATCAATGTACGTACAAAGACTTTCTGATTTAAGGTCGCGAGATGTTTGTTAATGTCATTATTAATTATATTCCTTAAAATATGACATTTCTCAGCTTCCACAGAAGCCTGTAATCACAATGGCACAAAGCACAGCGGAGGGTAAAGCAGCTGCTATCTACCAAAGGAGATAGCAGGACGTAGCGTGTCTCAGCCCGGCCGTGATCAAGATGTTGGAGAGATGAAACAGAACATACCTTTAGTCTGACACCGCTGTTTGAAGAAGAGAAAAGGCTCTACGATACTTTGGTGTCATAGCAAAGCAAGTTTTAGAAGAAAGTCAAATAAAGTCGGAAATAAATCCCTACAACTCAATCAAACCGGGGGAAGAAACCAGAAGTTGAAAAAGGGTTTTGGGATAAGTATATAACCTCGCTCTGCAGAACCACCAGGAAGGACAACAGTTCAATCCACTGGTCTTTAATCCATCCATGTTTGTATGTTTAAATGTACAACATTGCCGAGCCGTTGCGTTCAACAGCAGGATGGGGGAAAGCGTTATCCGAGTCGCTCATGGCTGGGGCCTTCCTTAGTACTGGACCGTCCAACAGCTCCCCCGCCTGCTGCCGTCTGACCGGCTCCCTGCACACAGACAGACCGCTGCCCCTCATCTGCAGTCTGCCCTCCCCTCCCCTCCCCTCAGCATGCAGCAGACTTCCAGCTCAATGTCGACCATAATTCCAGCTCAACAGTTAATGCCGGTGCCTAATATATCCAATTAGAGGCCACCGTCGGTATTCCCACGACATGTTAGTGTTTAACTTCCTCACAGTGCTAAAACTGTGATGACAGAGCACAATATTAAAGACAGGTGCAGGTCCGAGGTGCCCTTTTATCGGGATGCCCAGGCTGCTTAATTCAATTGGCAAGGGGCGGTGATGCTGGTGTGTTCCTTTGCCAGTCTGTCGGGCGCCCGTGTGGGCTTAAAATAGGCCGTAGTGTATGTAAACAGACTGACGTTATCCCGACCTCGCACTCACCTCTGGTCCGATTATAACCAGGACATTGAGAGGATCCTCACGGTGCCATTCTGGGAAACAAAGGAAGCAAACCGACAGAGGAAGAAGAATCAATTAGGCCCGAGTTCAAATAATCAAACGGCCCAAAGTTTTTTCTGCTTCTGAGAATTGCAAAACTAAATTGGTAGGACTTAAGAGTTAGAATGTAGGCAGGTCTCTCGTTGTTGTTGTCACAGAAGAAGTCCTCGTACAAGCTTAATCATTCAGAGAAAAGCCAATAGTGTTCTCAATTGAATTGGTGCAGAGAAAAGCTCTCTGCACCTAAACTGCCCCACGGTGTCCCTCGCAGGGTAAACAGGGACAGAAAGCTATTTGAACATTGTTTTTTTGGTGCTTTTCATCAGATAACGTGTGGCCCTGCAGCGCCACAAGTCGCCATTTCACTCTCACTCAACACCCCGACGGGGCAGCAAAGCCGCACAAACAGCTTTGTATATCTTGGGATTTACCTCATCCACTTAAGGCTTGAGTGGATCTAAAGCGATGCCAGGAAAACGCATCAGGCCTCCTCTCCACGGACTCACGTTCTGTTCCTGTGGAGGGTCTTTAGCATTGTTCCGTGCAGTGGACCGCTAGTGGTGTAGCGAGCAGCCTGGCGTACCTGTGAACACCTCCGCCAGGTAGAGAGGGTCCTTCACCCTCCTCAGTCCACAGACCAACAGGAAGACGCGATGCTGCTCCGCACGGCCGCCGCTCACACCTGCAAGGGTAGCGTGGACGTTGCGAGCGTGCACGTGTGCATGAGCGTTTGAATGAAGTGGGTGGGGAGGGCAGTGGGAGGCAGAACAGTACCACGGTGTCATAGAAACCGCATAATGAACATCCAAACGACACCCGGACGTAATGAAAGCAATACATCATGCAAGGTCACACGGAAGACACAACGGCGATGACTAATGTTCCTCCATAATTCTGATCGGAGCGGCCCCCACACCCACCGGAGGGGCTGGCTGGTAGGAGCACTGCAAGGTTGCAGACTAATCAGCCATGCTGCCATGCTAGCCGGCCCTAAACAGCCGGGCCGACAATTTGCTCAGTCAACAGCCTGAGATTAAAAATGACTGTAATAGCACGCTAACAACATCAACATGTTTCGGGGAAGCTGGCCGCGTGCCAGCCAACACCAGATCAGCCCTCTGCATAGATTAAAACCTTTCATGCTCGTTCTGGAGATTAGTGTGGGGGGACTGGCAGAGGTACAGCACTCCTCACCATAAGGGGGCAAAAAACACGGTGGCACACCCGAACATTCAGGCAGTGACAGCGAGGAGCTGAAACTTGACCCCAATAACTAACCATGCTGTGATGACATCGTCCGCTATGGACCCTCGTCCCATCAGACCTGCTGGAACCTCAAGTCTTTCAACACACTTTGAATCGACCCAGGCTCAACATAAGTCTAGAGTATGGCATTAAAAGGTAGAAGGAAGGAAGACCTCCCGATGGGAAGCTAAGAACTACTTGTTAGTGACCGGCACTGACTTAGACTTTAAAGAAATTCCTCCAGGACAGGGCATATAGAGGATGATATCAGACATCATTAACGACTGCCCAAATCAAAAGTAGCAGAAGACTGGAGTTTGGGTGCGAACTTGGCTGTGTACTTGACTCTTTTAACCTTCTTTAAATGCAGCGTTTGTACACAGACAAAGGTGATGGGTAGCAATGAGATCATGTTTCATGCAGTGCTCCTGACACTGCGTGCCTATTGTGCCGTGGATTTGAAACGGTGAGATTACTATAAGAAGCTAGGCCACTGTGCTGACGAAAAGAACAGGACTCTGTGTGACTAAATCCCTCCTTGATCCCTGATGTTTGACTTTGACCCGGGTAGAATGAAATAGGTTTGAGGCACGCAACGTTGCTAGGCTGGGAAAGCACCTGCAATCAACTACAATGCATGTGTTTCGAACAGTGAAAAAAAACCGATACTTACAATTAACGCTAGATAACAATGGCCGACAAAAAACATGTGCACAGTGCCCAGTAGAGTGGCATTCTTAGTGTGCATAGGTCAGAATCCCCTGCTGACACATAAGTCCAGATCAGGTGGATAAGGTAGGCTCTTTAAATGCTATTAAAAGGTATCTTTGGATGACAGTGAGGTAGAGGAAAACACAGCGAGGGATTTTCAAAATAAAAGGGTCTCATAGTTGACAGAGTTATCCAGCCGCTGACTTTCACACAGACAAAGGTAAACACAATGTTGACACTACCTCAGAACAAGTCTGAAAATAATAATTAACACGTCAAAAAAGCACACACAAGGGCAAAGACCTCTCTTAGCGGGCCGTAGACTAGGGCACTCAAAGAAGACAAAAAAAACCCGCAACAAAAACAATTCATCTTTCACAGTATGGGAAATAACTTTTTTTTTTTCGCGGTTCAGAGGGTAGTATGCAAAACACATATTTCAGGATTCAGCTTTGATTTTCAGAAGGACACTGTGATCTGTATAGACCCCCTGTTTGTGTATCAGTGAGATGCTGCATGCTGGTGTGTTCATACGTTTGCTTACATGCTCTGGGTGGATTTGAATGCAACACAGACAGAGGAGAACGTGATAACATCGAACATGACAACATCGAAAACATCACATTTAGACTCGGTGAATGCATGTGCTTTGTTGAAGATAACCACATGTTGATTTAACTTATAGGTGCAGGATAGTCTAGTGGTTAGGGCTTTTTGATTCCCTGCCGAAGGCTCTGGGTTCCAGGACCAACGTCCGCAGTCTACCTGTAGGCATCCCTGACTAAGATGTCCTCAATTATCGAACAAAATTGTAATACTGTAGTCACTTTGGCAACATGTAATAGATAGCTAATAGGGGTAGATATTTATGCAATATTTTCATTATATCTGTATCTGTGTATTATATCTGTATAGTTTAGGATTACTTAATATCTATGCATTTGTGTGCCCTTCTCATAACCCCTGCCCTTTGACAGAGCCCATAGCCGGGGTGCTTTGAATTGTGTCGCCCGCTCAGGGAGCTCCTCGCTGGGGCCTCTGGGGCTTCTGGGGCTTCATCACTAGGCTGTACTTAACAGCAACAAGAAGATACAAAGCTCACTTCTATCGCCGAGAAGATGTGCTGTGTGTCTCCGCATGGTCGGAGCACCAGAGCACGGAGGGCCACCAGTCCCTTTGCTTTCATATCGGGTTGGAGGCACTTGAGGGCGGAATCGAGTGTAAGGAAGCGTGCGTTTTGTTACAGGATGGACTTGCATACAGTGGACTCTCGAGACAGATAGGAAGGTAGATGCTTTTGGTGCAACCGAATGCTCCTATTGTAGGAATCGGGCATCATACGTTTGGTAGAATAGTTGTCCATAAGAAAATTCTCAGATTCAACTACTGAGAGAAATTTTAAAACAGCAACGCAACGATATGAAAAAAGGACGAACAAAACACCAGGGTTTCATCACTTCTTTAAAAAATAGAGCAACTGAGACTTGAATTTAAAGTGTAACAAAAGACATGGGGCCATTAGTATGACTGATTATTCAGGTATGTTGAAGAATGGCCCTGTGCCGGACAGAGATTCATCACCTGGCATGGGTCTCCCCCAGCGGGCGATGGACATTATCCCACAAGGTCCAATTTACAGCTCAGGCTCTACCCTGTGTGTGTGTGTGTGTGTGTGTGGGTATATGTGTCGGTAGTGGGGGGCGGGGGGAGGGGGAAATGCAGTACAGTGCAGAGATGCTCATGATATATTTATAAGAACAGGACGACTGTTGACAAGACTAGGGGTGTGAATCTTTCGGTACCTCACGATTCAATTCGATCCTTGGGGGTCACGAGTCGACTAGATAAAAAAATCGCTACTCAATCCAAAACTATTCAATAAGAAAAACTGTGTGGCAAATGAATGCATGAAAGCAGAGTGTGTAGAATGGTATGACATTTTATATATAAAAAAAAACCGGAATCTGATTCAACTGATTGAAGTAATGTAAACACACGAAGGCAAACCTAAGAAATAAGGGACTTTTCTTTTTTTTTACT
>OOFH01057842.1:0-10642 GCA_900323355.1 Merlangius merlangus | reverse complement strand
TCTTAAAAGTCTTAAAAAGTCTTAAATTCATTTTTCTAAATTTAAGGCCTTAAAAAGTCTTAAATTCGTCAAAAATGTCATACGCTGGTCTTAAATAAATAACTCGGAGGTCTTAAATTTGTCGGGGCAGGACTATTTTATTTTTAAATTTTCTCGCGGGACTTTTCGGGAAGGAGATGTAGAGAGGCTACTTTCTTGCTAGCTGCATATATATACGGATGTCTGCGCGCTTGCTAGCTAGTCTGCAACAATGGGGAAATGCAAGTTCAACGTCAGTTGGCTGCAAGACGTCCGTTTCAGAGGTTGGCTAGCGTCTGTTGCCAACCCAGAAGAGGCCAGATGCATTCTGTGCAAAAGTACATTTAAGCTCGGCACCATGGGGATTAAGGCTGTCCTCAGCCACATGCAGAGCCAAAAACACAAAACCTCTGCCAGGAGCCACACACAGACCCCAGCAATTTCTACATTTTGCATCTCTGCCCCGGCGCCACCGCCGCAGACGGTCCGCGCTGCTAGCACTGACCTGAGGGTAGCATTTGGTGCGACACCAACGCTGAAAGCGGAGGTGTTGTGGATTTTGAACACAGTGGTCAAGCACCAGTCCTACAACTCAAATGAGGGGATAGGAGAGCTCTTCGGTATGATGTTCCCCGACTCTCAAATCGCGAGCACCTTTACGGCCGGAAAGGACAAAACGGCGTATATAACTCGCTTCGGACTAGCGCCGTTCATCCGCAACGAGCTAATCTGCAGCGTCAACAAGGCTGATTTTGTGTTGATGTTTGATGAGACGTTGAACCACGCCACTAAGAGCAAACAACTTGACGTGCACGTCCGATATTGGGTCGGAGATCAAGTGCATTCCCGGTACTTGGGCTCACAATTCATGGGACACGCAACAGCCCGAGATTTACTGCACCACTTCAAAGTAAGTAATATAATTTTTTTTCAATGATTAATTGTGAACTTTATATGCATTTGGGCAATTTCATTATGCAGGCCTATTCAGTATAATGGTCGGCCTAAAATAGGGAATGATGACATGTGTGTGCGTGTGTGTGTGCGTGTGCTTGGGGGCCGTATATATAATTATGTGTGCGTGTGTCTGTGTTTGTGTGTGTGTGTCGGCATGTGTGTGCTTGCATATGTGTAATGCAATTACATATTAAAAGGTATAATGTGGCTGTATGATGAATATAAAAAGCTTGCAGCTTTGAGTGTTATGTTTGTGTGTTTATACATGTGTGTGTGAGTAAAGGAGTTAAGTTCATACATGTGTGTGTATTCATGCTGTGTAGGCTAGTAATTTCTACCCCATTATTTTTTTAGACTAACAGAGATGGGGACATAAGAGAAGGGAGAGGGAGTGGATGGATGGAAGAGGGAGAGAGTTAATGTTAACTGAGGATGAAATAAATTAAACTGAACCATTGGCAATCATGTCATTATAATCATAATCAACTTCTTTCTCAGGAGTGTGTGAAGGAGCTGAATCTGAGGAACATGGTGTCCATCTCCATGGATGGACCCAATGTAAATTGGAAATTCTTTGAGCTTCTACAGCAAGAGCACGCTGAGCAGTATGGTGGTGTCCAGCTGGTGAATGTGGGTAGCTGTGGCCTCCACACCCTACATAACGCATTCAAATGTGGATTCTCTATGTGGCAACTGGAGAAGGTAAGATAATTATAACTAAGAGAAATCTTTCATTAGTTTCACTAGGGAAATTAGTTTCACACATGGACAATAGAAAGAATATAAATAGAGCTTGAATTTGATTTAATGTTATTACAGATGTTTATTACCATTTACACATAATGTACATTAACCGTCAGTCTCGGGATTTGCTCAGGATGTTGCTTTGGTTACCCGGGCAACAGCCCATTTGCCTCCTTGACTCAAGTTGCCCCTGTGAGAAAAAGATATCACTGTCACTGTGTGGTCTAATGGGCGGTGCTGGTTTTACAGTCTGATATGACAGGGGGAATGGGCCTGCAATATATTGCTCCTTTAAACAATTTTAGTGAAGAAGTCCCACCAGTGCTATCAGTGTGTGCATGGGTGGGTAAAAGTCATTCTCCATCAGAGATGACGGTTAACTCATCATTCCGCTCTCTTCCACCAAGGTGTTGAGGGGGATGCACTACCTTTTTCATAACACACCAGCAAGGAGGGATGACTTCATTGCCCTCACCAAATCCTCAGTCTTCCCGCTACCATTCTGTGGGCATCGGTGGATTGAAAACCTGCCAGTTGTAGAAAGGGCCATAGAGGTAATAGTAATTAAACGTTATTTATATTATAGCACTCTAACAAAATTACAAGGTGCTGCACAATACGATAAAATAGACGTGCATGATGAAATAATAAACACATACATGATGAAATATTAAAGGTATGGCCTTCACTGGTGACATACGTGGATGCAGTGCGGACAAAGAAGGTTCCAAACCCTGGAACAGCCTCATTTGACACCATAGAAGCAGCCAAGCAAGATCCACTCATCTTGCCTAAGCTACAATTCTTCATGGCCATCTCAAGGACGTTCACTCCCTTTCTGACGAAGTATCAGACTGACGCACCAGTCATGCCATTCCTTTGCAAGGACTTGGTGGAGTTGTTCCAGGTAATCAAATTAATAATGAAGAATCAAGAAGAAAAGAAAAACAAGTTGAGCGTGTGTGGGGCATACTGTATGTGTGCGGGCATGCGTGTAGTAGGCAAAAATGGGAGACGCTGTTTGGTAGCTTGATTCATGAAACTCGTACCCAATCAAAACATAAAATGACTGAAAGATTATGTTTTTGCTCAGTAAAGGTCACTCATCATTATTTATACTTTCTTATGGTGATGTTAAGAGATTATTTTAAATAACTAATATAGAAATGTTTATCATGGTTAATGTGGTTATCAAGGTACCTACCCCTCTATGTAACAATTCCTATTACCCTTTCAGAGTATGCTTAGGCGTTTTGTCAAGAGGGAGCATCTCCAAAACATCACTCCAGTGCAGCTGGTGAGGCTGGATGTGGCTGACCAAAAGATCTGGGTCAACTTGAAGGAAGCTGACATAGGCTTGGGTGCAGAGGCAGCCCTGAAGGTAATTTAGATGTATTACTTATTACTTACTTTCTATCAAATGATGCTCCATATCCACCAGGCAGGAGAGAATGCTGTGTTAGGCCATTCAGCTGTATTTACAACACATTACCCATCTGTCAGGACCTCCAGAGAAAGAACAGCATAGGAGAGCTCACTGCCCTAGAGTTTAGGAAGGACTGCGTGAAGGGTATGTCAAATATCCTAAAGAAAGTCCAGGACAAGAGCCCCCTGAAGTACCCTATTGTGAGACAGGTGGCATGCCTGGACCCCACAGCCATGTACTCCGACCCGGACTGGTGCCAGGGAAGAATGAGGAGTGTAGTGCAGAAATTCCTGCAAGACAAGCAGTTGTCCAGAGGTGTCGCTGCTGGTATGAATAGTTCATAGAATAGTTTTAATGTTGTTCCTGATTATAAGGAACAATTGGACATAAGACCATCTGCTTATCATAATTAATCATCTAAATAAGATTTCACATATTTCCTTTCATCTGTTTTATTACAGGTGATGTGATTATCCAACAGTTTGGGAACTTCATGTCTGTCGAGGCTAAAAGTGAGAAGTTTTTGTCCTTCCGGCCCATCGAAACCAGGCTTGATGTGTTTCTGCATGGCTTTCTCAGCCAACCCTACCCTGAGCTTTGGGGTTTCTGTCAGAAGATCCTACTGTTATCCCATGGGCAGGCAACGGTCGAGAGAGGCTTCTCGATAAATAAGGAGGTGGAAACTGTAAACCTTAAGGAGGACGGTGTCATTGCCCAGAGACTGGTATGTGACTACGTTGCCGTTTGTGGGGGGGTTGCCAATGTCCCTCTCACCAAGGAGCTGCTGACCTCGGTGGGATCAGCAAGGTCAAAATATAGAGAACACCTTGACCTGGAAAAGAGGAAGAGCCAAGGTGCTGCACAAGGGCAGAAGAGGAAAGCTGCAGAAGAACACGTCGCTGAGCTTAAGAAGAAAAAGAAAACTCTCCTGGAGGTATGTGGCTCTCTGGAGAAAGATGCTGACCTGTTTGCCGAGCAAGCTGAGGGTAAGTCCGGCACCTTGATGGCTCAGCTCATAACGAAATCAAACATCCTCAGGAAGAGATGCAAGGAAAAATTAAGTGAGCTGAAAAGGATTGAGGCAGAACTGGAGATTAAGGCCACAGAACTGAGGCTCACCTGAGGCTCATTGTGTGTGTGTGTGTGTGTGTGTGTGTGTGTGTGTGTGTGTGTGTGTGTGTGTGTGTGTGTGTGTGTGTGTGTGTGTGTGTGTTAGGTTCATTCGTTGTTTTTTTTTGTTAGAGGTTTGCAGCTGCACTTGTTATTTCATGAACCACAGAGCCAATGCTGTTTGACTCAATTTACTAAATTTGTTTGTGTATTTTTGTATATTATTTTGTAAACTTCTTGTTCGGAAACATGCACTTGTTCTTACAGTTTTTGAACCAGAGAGCACTGAGTATCACTTTATGTTCAATAAACAGACAAAAAGTAAACTTGAATGAGTCTCATTGAGTGACACACATGCTACGCTTGGGTTGTAATACAGCGGGATCCCCCCGACCATCGCGGGTTTAAGGTCTTAAATTTCATTCAAGGTGGTCTTAAAAAGGTCTTAAAAAGTCTTAAATTTGACTTGCTGAAACCTGCAGATACCCTGTTCAAGCAGGCTCATGGTAACATGGTTGTTGTTTTCCTTTTGTGCAAGATGGCAGAAACATCACACCTCCAACTAGGTGCATTCTAAATTCGACGTGAGCGCTAGTAACAACACCAGTATCTGAAGAGCCAATTGTGAGATACCGTCCTTCACACAGATCTCTCTTCTCTGTCGCAGTTTGGCGGCAAGCTCGTGACCCTGGACAACGCACCGTTGAACCCGCAGCAGCCCGCCAAGCACGTGGTGCACGTGAGCCAGGTCGTCACGGAGACGGCCTTCCTGGCGCGCTCCGACCTTCTGCAGGCCACGCTGAGCAACGGGAACTTTGTGGACTTTTGCCAGGAGAAGATCGACGCCGCGCAGGACGGCTTCGAGAAGACCGTCTGGTCCTTCCTCAAGGTACCGCACTTCTAGTGACCGAGAAACCTTCTACCTCAGTTAGTATCAATATTAAGAATATAATTAGAAATTGAGAAAATAGTACTTTAGTAGTAGCTGCGTGTACTACATTTGTACGACTTATTTGGTAAATAGATGTATTTTTTGTGTATGTTTTGGTTGTTTTATTATTTTTAATGAGTGAGAACATCTTTTTGTGATTTCAGGTTAATTTTGACAGTGATGTCCGTGGACAATATCTTGATCTACTGGGGTACAAAAAGGAGGACCTAGCTTTAAAGGTATTGAAAAAACACACTACACTTTAAAATGTTTGTGTCCGGGTTTAATTGCATTGAGTGATGTTGTTAAACTTATTTTTTATTTAATTTGCAGATTTCCACTGCCCTGAAGGAAATGGCTGAAAAGGTAGAAAGTTAAAGCATATTACATGTATTTATTTATACATAAAACCTGCAAAGCTGTACCATATATTCATACCAAAAACTATCTGTGCAACAGTTTCTACAGAGAAACTAAGTTTTAGCCAACACTAGATTGCGTCAGGAGAATTTATAGTTCTTTGATATTCTCATTGAAAAACCAACTAGCAACAGATTTCCGTTACATTGTTGAGGCTTATTGATGTTTATGAATGACTCTACCTTAATATTTGCCTGTTACTACTCATTAGTAATCAGGGAAGTGCAATTGCAACATCTGCGTGGTTTAAATGTATTTCCTGTTTAAAACTACTCTCGCTTCACCATATTTTACAAGTAAACGAAACGCACTTCAAAGGCCCTGTCATGCCAATAATAAACGTAAAAGCGTTCCTAAACATCAAATTCATTCTTTACGGTCCTCACAGAGGAGGTCTGTTTTCAGTTAGAGCCACCGATTGTTTGAAATGGTTAGAGAACTCATGACACGAAAAAACCAACCAAAAAGAGCCAATGTGGTGAGCAAGCGCTCAGAGGCTTAACACATAATTCAGTACAACCTTCAGGTTCGACAATACGTTGCTTTTAAGACCGTCACTAGGCGGCAACGGGGTAGAGCGGAAAGTATGAAAGTGGTTGGTTTTAGTTTAGCTATCGTGTGTCAGAGCCTCGAAGTAAATATCCCATTGAATTAACTCTCCATTTTCAAATCTCTTTTCATGTTTATTCTTTAGGAATTTTTCATACTCCAACGCAATCTCCAATCGTTTTTCAATAAAAAAAAAATGAACTGCAGCCATAGGGCAATAGGGGAACTATGATTTTTGTTGGTATGTTATTTTTACCTGTTGCTATTATGAGCTGCAGTGTTGACCTTAACATATTGTAACTGTCACATATGGTTGCGTGCCGAAATGTGACCGGTGCATTGTTGGTGCTCCTTATGATGTAGAGTTACGTGTATGGTTCAGTTTTTCCTTTCACTAACTAACATACATATGTTCTCTCTCCTTCTGTCTGTAGCCAGAGACGGTGGTGAGTGCCCCTGCCGCTCTCCAGCCCACGGTGGCCCTCGAGCCAATTGAGGCCCCTGAAGACCTCCAGCCTACGACGGCCCCTGATGCCTTCCAGCCTGTGGCGGCCCCTGCTGTCGCCAGCTTCATGCCCCCCCCTGCTGACATCTCTCCAGAGGCAGTGTTTGACCTCATCTCGGCTGCAAACCTCCAGCCGGCCGACGAGCCGGCCCCCGCCCTCCTTCCCGAGGAGCCAGCCCCCGCCCCTCTTCCCGAGGATGAGTTTGACCTGGACCTGGACGCTGATAGCCCCGTAGACCTGGGCCTGGGGGAGGAGCTGGACCAGGAGCTCGAGGAGGGGGAGGATGTGGATTTGGGGGATGAGGAGGATTTCAATTTGGAGGAAGAGGAGGAGGAGGAGATACCACTACAGGAGGTATGCTGGTTGACATGGTGGTTTTATGCTATTCTGATAGCGATTGGCTTGTATTAAGAGAAGAGAGATGTTTCTCGGCAAACTATAAATCCTTATTAATTAAACCCCCACCCGTTTCTTCCAGGATGTGGGTCTACCAGAAGATGTGCCGGCTGAGCCAGCGGACCAGACCCCTGTGACGTTGGAGGACTCTGCTGTAGTCCCTGAAATAGTCCCTGATATAGTCCCAGATATTGCTGCTCCTCCTGCTGCTGATGATACTGCTGCTCCTGCTCCTGCTCCATCTGCTACTCCTGCTACTCCTGCTGCTGTTACCCAGGGAGGTGTCCACCTCGCTGTTAGCCAAGGTAATCACACGTTTTGTTCGTTTATTTGATTAGGAACAGCATCGAAATAGGCTGACACTGACAGAAATGATAGGTTTGGTCAGAGAATTAATTGAAATAGAACTCTTATTCCAAAGGTCCTCCACTGACCTATAAGTTCAACAGTATGGTGTTGTAAGATGGTGCTTTATTGACACAGGAAATGACCTCTTGATCATGTCTTGACAGTTTTGATGTATCATATGATGGTTATTAAATATATTTTAATACGTTTGGTTTTTCTTTATGAATGGATATTCAATGCATTAGTCCAGGGGAGTGACTAGGGAGTTTGACCTCCAGCCAAAACATACCTAACTGTGAAGAATTATATTTTTCCAAAAAAATTGAATTCACTTTTGTTAAAGGCTGCTGCTTAGTAGTACCGTTTAACAATCGTCAGCACTGAGAAGCAAGACTAGTACTTAACAAAACCAATTGGTGTCTTTATCTAGACGTGGACGGGCTGATTACCCAGGCACTGCTCACTGGAGACTTTGAGGGGGCAGTGGACCTCTGTATCCTCGACAACCGCATGGCCGACAGCATCATCCTGGCCATCGCTGGCGGCTCGGAGCTCCTGGAGAAAACACAGAAGAAGTATTTCTCCAAAACGCACACCAAACTTAACAAGGTTAGTAAACAGCTTAACACAACTCATTACCTCCATCAACAGGGTTTTTTCTGTTTACAACTATATATTTTTATAACTATGGTGTGTGGGATATGCAAACCTTTGCAGTGCATTATCATATATTGGTGCATAACTCCTCTGATAAAAAAAATACGTGGAAGTACAGATACTGTAATTTTGAGTTTATAATTATCTTTATGGTATTTAGTATTTTGTCATCTTTTATATATTTCTGTCTTTTATATAGATCTTCAGTTGCATTATCATATCCCCAGGGGATGAATGAAGTACACATTATCAATCACTCAGTAAATCTTTCAATAACTGACACTTTGTGACGGCAGTTGATCAGTGCGGTGGTGATGAAGGACTGGACGGACATCCTGACGTCATGTGACCTGGCCAACTGGAAGGAGGCTCTGGCTGCCGTCATGACCTACGCCCGGCCGGACGAGTTCTCCGCCTTCTGTGGTCAGTACACCTGGGAGACGCCGGATAAGGAGTGCATTCATTCTTTCGGGGGTTGGATGGAGCAGGGGTTTGTTTGTTAGCAGAAAGGTTCTGGGTTTGATCCCCAATTTCCACAGCCAACCTGTAGACATCTACCTTCAGCATGCCGCCTGAACTCTTCCTCCCCCTAATTAAAATAAATATTATTAAATAGTGCTTCAGCTTTTAGCTTTGTTTCAGTCTGCACCTGTCTGCATTTATTTATTTACCCTTGACCCAACTGCTACTCAAATGTAATCCCTTTTAATACTTTTAGCAAGCACCTAGTTAATTATTTTTCTTTATATCCCCAATCGACATGCTTGTTAGCCTACTAGTCTCGTCTATGAAGTATGAAAGTCAATAGACGCCAATAAACATGCTACTTTTATTTTGAAAAGACCTTCTGGGTGGACGCCTGGAGGTGTCCCGGGACGCCCTGCTCCAGGCGCAGGCGTCCCTGTGCTACATCTGTGCTGGTAACGTGGAGAAGGTGGTGTCGTGTTGGACCCGGGCTCAGGCAGGGTACTCTCCCCTCTCCCTCCAGGTACGTCCACACCTCGCCTCCCCACATGACATTCTGTTTTCCCTTCAGGCTCATTTTCCCACTGTTTGATTACTGTTGAATACCGTATTCGACCGTTTAACCGCACTGTGCGCTTCATAAATTGTTTTTATTGAACCTACGGTACTTAGGAATCATTCTTTTAAGCGCACACCCCTCCCGGCAATTGATACAGTCCGGTTCGGCTTTCGCTTCCGTGTTTAGAATGACTTCTCAACATTATGTCTTTCTTGCGTTAGGCGCACATGGCTAATTTGCATACTCGCACAGGATTGGCTGGCTCCGCAAGGCGCATGTGCGCTTATTAGGGTATGTGCGGTTAAACGGTCGAATACGGTACTCTCTGTTTTATTGTATCGCTGCTGTGGTTGGCGTCCGTCTTGTCTTTATGTGTTGTGCGATGTGTTCCAGGCTGGGAACCAATGTACCCATGAGGCCCAAAGCACACACAGTGTGAATGTCATAGCATGACTCCAAAACACAGCCGTGGGCTTAATTTAATTTATGGTTAAATCCATCAAACTTTTTATTGCTTTTCATCCAGAATTGCAGAAAAGATTGCCTAACGAGATAACAAGAATAAATCTGTTTAACTCGAGGCAATTGTGTTTGATTGGCTCTTAATCCCAGTCACAGCCTCAAAGGGCTTGGCTGTCCCTAACATTAAGTATAAATCAACATGAAAGGAGAGGTAGGATTTAAACTGAGGAAACATCCAGAACCCATCGGTGGTGAACCACCGGCCGTGCCTCCCCCTCCAGGACCTGGTGGAGAAGGTGGTGGTGCTGCGGCGGGCCGTGGAGCAGGCCCAGCGGGGCGGCGCCCCCCCCACCGCCAGCGGCTTCCTGCTGGAGGAGATGATGGGCCAGTACGCCGGCCTGCTGGCCTCCCAGGGCAGCCTGGCCACCGCCCTGGCCTACCTGTCGGGGAGCACCAACCAGGTGAGCACCAACCAAAGTGGTGTTTGGGATCAAAAGTGTCAGCCTATGGCATGTATTGTGTTATGGCATGTTATCAAGATTAGTGACGCATTAAAATCAAATATAATAAATATCAGATTCATATTTGATAAGTAAGTGAAAATGAAATGTTGAAAAACATTAGTTCGTAAAATTAGATAGAATAAAACATGGGGAAACCATCTCTAATAAATAATCAATGATATCGATGACACTATTATAATCCATCCAACTTTAAAGTATTAATGTCATTTAACATCGCGTTCATTTCCTCTGTATCCAGCAGCTCCACAAGCGTCTAACTCAGGCATTGGGCCAACCTCAACAACAACAACAACAACAACAGCAACAACAACAACAACAACAACAGCAACAACAACAACAACAACAGCAAAAACAACAACAACAACAACAGCAACAACAGCAACAACAACAACAACAACACCAGCAACAACAACAACAACAACAACAGCAACAACACCAACAACAACAACAACACCAACAACAACAACAACACCAACAACAACAACACCAACAACAACAACAACAACAGCAACAACAACAGCAACAACAACAACAACAACAACAACAACAGCAACAGCAGCAACAACAGCA
>OOFH01057562.1:7055-17110 GCA_900323355.1 Merlangius merlangus | reverse complement strand
TAGTAATGGCTACTTGCCAAATCGAAAAAATAACTTCACAAAGTGTGTATTTTTTCCAATGTATTTGTTATCATTCGTAGCGTTGATCAGCTGAGAAATAGTTCGCCAAAGTCGTTGACGTCGCTTTGCAACCGAATACGCTGGGGTTGATAAGTTACCGGACTGCAGAGTGATACAGATGACGTGAATCAGACAGAGGCAAAAAGAAACACTTTCCTTGACAGTTGTCAATATGGTGGATGTGAGCGTTCAACTGTATCCGGTCATTATCGGGAAAATTATCCCCGGCAACAGGGCGAACAGGACCCCGACGCGCAGCGAAGGTGTCTTGCTTCCCACTGAAGGGGCTTAATTTTGATAATGACCGGCGACGTTCTATACATTATCCCGTTTATTACACGGCTACGTGCCAAAACGAAAAAAATACTTCACATGGTGTCTTTTTACAATTTATTTATTACCAGCATTCGTAGTTGATCAGCAGAGAAATAGTCCTCCAAAGACGTTGACGTCACTTAGCAACCGAAGACGCTGGGTTTAAAAAGTTACCGGACTACTTGAGGAGTGATATCAGAGACGTCATTATAGGCAAAAAGTCCTTCGTTTTCCATGACGGCGGTCAATTATACTTAGCAATGGTGAACTATCAAATATAATTCACCGCCGGATGTTTTGAAGAGCCCATGCAATGGAACGGAGCGTTTCACGGCATTGAGAAGACCCGTGTAATAATCCATAATAATTCAACTAGATTTTATTAATTTTTTTACAAGTGGTGGGGACAAGATGAAGCTTGACAAATCTGGTGGGAACGCGTCCCCGGTGTCCCCGGCGTAATCGACGCCTATGTGTGTGCGCCATCTTGTTTTACTCTAATGAATACAAGCAGAGCAGCGTTTCAGTTATCTTGCACAATCTGTTTAAACCACCCATCCGTTCACTTTGTTTGGTCCGTTCATGTTGCATGGGATGTTTGTTTACCTGTTGAGTGTATAGGTGATGTGTGTGCTTGCGTCTTATATGATCTTATACAATATGATTTTTGTCTACTGCTTGATTTAATGTTTCTGTCATTTTCTTTTATTTGAAAAATATTTTTTATTTAATTATATAGTTTATGGTTTATATGTATTATTTTTTACATTTTTGTTTGGTCCAAATGTATTGGTAGAACAAGAGTATTTTCTAACTTTTGGTTTCATGTTTTACTCTAATGAATACAAGGGACAACTATTGAAGAATTTCCACTGTTGGGGAATAAATTGCTAAGATGTCTTCCACATTCCCGAACAACTGTGTCCTGTGGTCCTTCTCTACCCATCACACCAACCATTAAACACAACGCAGAGTCCCAGGGTCATAGAGAGGCAGCGGGACATTTGGGTTACATTAATAAGCAATTATGTGCAAACAGACCCCTGCCTCCAGCAAAATGTTCAAGTCCAAGCAAATATGAAACATAAAAAACAAACAGATTTTACCTCGTCTTCTATCAGACTTTAAATTATTAGACTGAAGTTCTGATTTGAGAGACTTCGGGTGTGGACAAGAATTGCCTGGAGTTGGTTTGCCTTGCCTGAAAACCTACCATCTTTTGTCAAGGGTTTCCAAATCGATACTGACTTGTTCAGGATTAAATCATGCAGAGCTTGAACTGAGACGAGACATTTACATCAACAATGACCTTTGTCGACTGCGATGATGACTCATGGCTTTAGCGGGGGGCATCGGGGGGGGCTTCAGGGGTACCTGCCGAATCACCTACAGTGGGCCAGAAGGTTGGATGAATTAAGATTAATGAGTGCATATATAAAATCGTATAAAACAGCGGCTTATAACAAGGTAAAACCTCTCACCTATAATATAACAATGTTAAAATATGAGGCAATGTCAACGGTGAGATGAGACTCACGAGAAGAGCAATGAAGTTTTGGAGGGGGGAAATAAATCTCTAAGAAATGAAATAGTATCTTTCTCTATTCTCTGGACCATAAGTCTGACCTTGGTTTTATTAGAGCACAGCCTTAGACCTGTCCATATTTTATGACTCAACCAGGCCATCAAAGCCGCCATCCACAGATGAAAAGGTCTGTCTTTTCAGCACACCTGCTTGATTAGGAGCTATACCATGCGGAAAATCAAAACCGCATGGACTTTTTTTAAAATTGACTTGCTGTTGAAATCTTATGCAGGGATTGGAAGTTTTGCATTTTCAAATACGATAAATCCTGTGTAACAAGTTGTCCAAAATGGCTTATTTTGCGAACCTGTCTTTTTTTTCTGCTGAACACCACAAATGATGTTCAGTAGGCATGGCAAAGTCTACTAGAAGAGGTGGTGGTTGGGAAGGTATTTAGGACCCTGTTCACACCTGTCAGTAGATTGCTTCCCAATCAACAGCTAAAACATACAGGTGTGAACGCTTCTACGCATCCTGAAGCTTTTATTGAGCTTTCAAATCCAATCACAAACAACATATTTGGAGGCGGTCAGTGATGCCTTTGAACACATTGCCCATGCAGTCAACACATTCCTATCCATGACTTCATATCAGGGACTGCGTGTCACAAACACAACCACATAGAGTACTCTATTAATCCTCCATTAATATTCTACTCAAATAAAATAACCTAAATTATTCAGGTTTGGTAAAAATAATTGAATGCCCTTAAGGACATCATCGGTCTCAAAGGGTATGACAAGGCAAATATTAAGACAAACCCAACCCAAAAGAAAAAGGCCATTATTGTCAAGGAAGAAACCTTGAGGCGGAACAGAGTGAGAAGAAAACCTCCTAACCAAGAAGAAAACATTGCATAGCACAATGAAAAGTTCTTCAGCAAATCACCTGAGAATCCCCACCATTGACAGACACAATACACCATTTGTATTCTTCTGAACAACATTCTCCGATGAGTTGGCATCACAAACTCTCAATAACCATGGCCATTTCACATATTATGACATTTCTGAGAAACATGAAGAAGCCATTTCTGAATGGGAAATCATTTCAGGCAATAAGTTGGTAGAGTTTTCAGTAGCCCATTTGAAAAGCTATAAGGTTAGATGAACACTTCATGGATTTGCTAAAAAAAAAGAAGAAAAACCGTAATGACCTTTTTTGTTGCACAAGGTGTTTTGCATATTGGATAACAAATATTAGATTTTTCATAAAGAAAACGGGTAATATTGTAGCATACATTCATTTAAGATTCATACCTATTTCCAGCACCCAAATTTGCCAATGTTTTTATTTTATTATATATATTCTGTTAAAAAAAAATACACGTTTCGATGCTGAATTATTGTAGCTTTTGCAGCAGTGTCCAGTTGTGCTGCAGCTCTAGAGTTTGAACACACCTAAGGCATGTTACCCAGGGGAAGATGCAGGCCTTAATGAGCACACAATGGTGGAAGAAAATCCCTGGGAGTCTGGACTGACCTGCTCCCCCTTCAGCTGCCAGAGCAGCAAGCAGAGTTCACCCAGGTCAGGGAGAAGCTGAGGCACCATTCTGTTTTTAGCCATAATTTTATGTTCTTTTTTATTTTTTATTTCGGTGCACATATTAACAGTTTCTTTCTAGAAGTAAAACCTGCAGACTCACCCGAGCATATGAATGCACATAACTCCATCACCAGGACCTGTATGATGCTTGACTCAAAACAACTCAGACACAAGTGTTTGGGGTTGAAGCAGACACAGTGACAAGCCCTGCAATCAGACATCTAATTGGATCGTGCCGGCTAATGATAGGCGGCGTGGCATGGCATGGTGCTGGCTCATGAGCCCGAGAACGCGGTGTACTTTGCAATTGCTGTGCTGTGGAGGCGGTGGTGGCAGGCTTTCTGCCAGTCGATGCCCAGAGACACAACAAGCTGATGAGGAAGGCTGAACCTCTTGGCCTCCTGTGGCTTCTTAGTGGTGGTGATAGATGAAGCTGCAGCAGCCGTTACGGCTTGATGCTGCAATCAATTAGCCTCATGAGACCATCCTGATCTTGCGAGCTCCATTGTATTTACTCGCAGATCAGACTGGTAACCTGCGATGGAGAAAATTTGAAACCGATCGCTAAATAACCGGCCAATCAGCTTTGTCTTTGTGGCGGGTTTAGGTGTGACGCAACGAGAAGCGACAGTCTAAAAACTTCCAAAGGCTTCCATTGATCTGATTGGTTGTTTCAGCCCGTCTATCACCAACATAGGTGGTGATAGACAGATGGTTTATCCAATCAGCTAACAAGTATTTTTGCCCCTTCCTGAAAGTTCTCCAACGGAAGGTTCCCAGATGATACGCTGAGCAAATGCGAATCAATCCATCTGGCGGAGTCAGTTTAGCAGTCAATGGGAAGATTCAGTCAATTGCAGTCAATGGGAAGGTTTCCTACAATATTACAAACTATTCAAAGCCGCCATCTGAACACTTGTTATAGCTTAAGAAAAAATAACTGGTTGCTTGGTTATTGTTGAATTTTCTGTCAAGAAGGACCAAGACGGCGGAATGATTTACCATGAGAATCCATTCAAAATGTTGCTACTACTTTTCAACTAAAATTAAAATAGACATTTAAAAGTACTCAACTTTCAAATTGTATCATTAAAGTATATATTTGTGAGACTTCAAAATGCAGACTTCACAACTCGTTACCTTTGAACTTTGTTGAATATTTAACAAATCAAATCTATGATTTACCCGTGTTTTTATTCAACAGTTTTATTTTTGTACACACTTTTGTACACATATTGATTCCTGCTTAGAAGTGTGTGACGTCACCCCCACTGTTACCCCCATTCTAGACCAAGCTGGCTTTTACAAAAGCTAAACATATCGAACAGTCTGGAGCATAACGTCAATATTGCGCCTAGAAACACAGCGTAATGTCATGGTGGTTCATTTTTTTTGAAATTGTTGTTAGAATCATTTGTTAGGAGGCTAGGTTCTTCATACATGGCTGGTTGTCTGCTTCAGATAGAAGAAAACAATGAGTAGGGTTATGTTTCTTACTCCTAATGTACTTGAAAACAATCTATTCATGTTATCTACACAAAAATCATGTCATGTGAAAGCCTCCACAGATACCAACAGCAAAAGCCTTTTCCATTCTGTAAACTAAACTCGACAAACTAGAATTGAAAAGTGTCCAACTAGCAACCGTAAATTTCTTAGCTTTGTTATGATCATTCTAATCCTAATACGTATCATACCAATAGTGCTATGTATTGTACTGATACTGTATGATACGGATGCTACTTCTACTCATGATAGTTATGCAACTACTTTATCATCATCAATCATTCCAATGCTAATTATGTATCATAGTACTTCAACTACATATCCGGAGGACTTCCACACTTATCAGTGCACTTCTAGTATTGATACGTATCGTACTAATACTAGGCTATGTCTACTATTTATCCGACTAATATTTAATAATAAAATAATAGGCCTAGATTCATACTGTTTAACTTAAGCTAGACATTTTTTTAATCTTAAACCTATCGCAGCCTTTCGCAGCCAGTATTCACACAGCAATTGTTGAAGAAAATTCCTTTTTCTAGTTTAGTTATGGTGTTCATGTTTAGTAGTGGTTTTCTTGTAAAACTAAGGTAATTATTTATACATTATTTAATCAGGCTAGGGTTAATCCTAATTAACCCCTACCTTTTTACCCTTACCCCTATGCTTTATAATAATGCTAATTACGGCTGTAACTACTTTTTATTTAAGTACCCTGATTATAAAGTATATCCAACTGTCTAATTGAGTGGTACCCAACCTTTATCTTTTTGTGTACGACTAAATTGTAATCTAGAACTTTTGCAGACAACGTCATATCTTCACATGAAAAATGGATTAATACACATGCAATGGATGAGCAAAGAATGCCCTCCCTTAATACTTCATTAAAACTGCAAGAAGGCCATGGCCAGTGGGAAATGGGCTCCCGTTTCCCAAGGGAAAAAACTGTAAATGTACTGTATATGTTATCCTATATATTAATTCATTTCCAGGTTCTATTATTCTCTCATTGTTCTCTCTGTCAGTTATAGATGGCTCAAAATAGAACTGACACAATAGATTAATAGTTTGTTGTCAACTCCTTGCAAAGCCATGATGTTTGGATGTGGCAATAAATAAACTAAAAGCAAATAAGAGAATATTCACCCAGATCACATTTGGAGCTATTTTCATTGTTGGTCCAACTTGTTTACACTTTTGGCTATTCTATGTGTCCAGTAATGATCTCTTTGGTGCCTCCTCATCTTTAGTTTCATCCCTGGATGCTCATTAACAGTCTGCAGAAGCAATATGGCACGCATGGATAAACACGTGCACAAACCCACATACAACTACACACACATACAACTACACACACATACAACTACACACACACACACACACACACACACACACACACACACACACACACACACACACACACACACACACACACACACAAAGCCATGCTAATTAGGGACCATGGGAGAAGGAGAGTTGAGGTCCTACACATCCTGATTATATGTTTGGAACTGTGCTGATGGTGCTTCTACATATCTTCCATATTTAGTAAGTAAATGCTAATGAGCATTGCAGGTACAGTAAAACCTAAATATACAACTTTGCTTTCCCTCTTCCCAGGAATGCTCTTGAATACAAATCAACTATAGTGTGGGAATGCGTAATGTAGCCCTGTGTGAGTCAATTGATAACTCACGATCAACTAGGACAAGAGATCAATATGAATGTAACATCGGGTCATGTACGGGTGTGAAGGTGTGTTTTGGTTCACTCTCCGAGATAGAATGCACACAGCGAATGAATGCACAGTGTGTGTGTGTGTGTGTGTTTGTGGAAAGGTCATACCTTTACTCATGTTCCAGGGACTGAACACATTTCCCACTTCCTACATCTTGTAGACTTCTCCTGACCTCACTGCAATAAAACCTGCATAGTACAGATCTACGGAAAGGGGAGCAAAGTTGCCGACTTCTGTAAAGCTGCTGGAGGCAGTTGACTCTAATTAATTACTATTGATTTTTCTTTTGGATTAAAGTTTTCTGCTACAGAGGAAAAGGGAAGCTTCTCTTTGTGTGAAGCTAATCGATGAATACTAAATGGTCATGAACATAATTTGAACACCATTTAATTTCCAAACTTTTTTTTTTACCAATAAAGGGGTATTTTGAACGCTACACAAGTAGACACATTTCTTTGTATATACTGTATGTGTGTATATATACTGTATGTGTGTGTATATATATATATATATATATATATATATATATATATATATATATATATATATATGTATGTATGTATGTATGTATGTATGTATGTATGTGTATATATGTATATACTATATATGTATATGTGTGTATAATAAATAAATAACCTGGCTTTTACAGGCAGGATTGTCCCCGACAGTGTGGTGCTGATGGCAGTAATTCCAAGCTTGGGGCGCGGAAGCTCCTGGCTCCTGCATCCTAATCTCCGGAGGTCGGCCCAGGAAGCCTCAGAGCTGAACACCTCTGGTGGCCTTCCAGCTGCTGTCTCAGCCAGGTCAGGACCTTAAATCCGCTACACCGGGACCGCTCCACGTTCATCCTCCTCCTCCTCTGAAGACCCCCTTGATAACTACAACCCCAGTCATGTTGCTCACAACAATACAACTAAGGTTCCTCTCCTTTTAAGTTACAAATCACGGTGGTAAACGCAGAGCAAAATTGTTAAGAGGCAGTTGGCAGTGGCGGAGGGGGGTGGGGGTGGTTGATAGTTGCTTACAGGCTGACAAGACCGCCTGAGACAACCTCCCCCCATCACCTCTTCCCCCACCTCAAAATATGACACCCAGCGCGGTGGTCATTTCCTGTTTCATTTTCATGAGAGTCACATCCTCTCCGTGGCAGTTCTGGTTGTTTGTGGCACAGCTTTATTAAAAACAAAGAGATTAAAAAACAGTGCCACTCTGTTGGGTAGACATCCACTGCTGAGAAGCTGCCTATACCGACAACAATGCTGCAGTCTGTATTCCCCTTTTGTGCTGTGGACGTTTTTTACCCCTTACTGCAGAGGAATTTTATAACCCAACTTCTAAATGTGACTTACCATTAAGGCGAGTGTCCCGAATCACGCCCGAAATCCCAGATGGCTAACCTTGGACTGGAGTAAATCACCCCCCCCCTTACTTCTACATAGCTCCTCCCTGTCTCCCCTCTGTTTCCTCTTTTTTTTCTAGATGTCAAGAACAATGTGTATTCCTTTCCCCAGAGAACTGCTAGCCCTGCTCTGGTAGTTCTGGATGCTGGGATTCTTTAACATATCCATGGTAGTTCTGGATGCTGGGATTCTTCAACAAATCCAACATCCTTCTTTAATTATTATAACATAGTCAAAACATAATGGAACGAAAATGTACCAGGGACATTAGGGTGAAATAAGTAGAGGCCTGACTTAATATTGCATAGCAGCATTGATAATTTGAATGCACAGACACTAGAGGAAGAGAGACCTTCTCATGATATTTTATTCTTCTTTTGTTTATTTTTCATATTAAGTCAAGTCAACTTTATTTCTATAGCACATTTTAAAACAACTGAGTTGACCCAAAGTGCTTACAAACAAACAAAACAATGACAATAGCACAACAACAATAATAATATAACATGGGGGAAAATAAATAATTAAAATAATAAACAAATCAGTCAAAAAATAAAAAATAAAGAGTGTGTATGGGGGGGGAGGAGGTATTAAGGTACATTAAAAACTTGGGAGAAGATACAAGTCTTTAAGTTAGACTTAAAGCAGTCAATAGTGGGAGAGGACTTAATAAGTACATGTAGACTATTCCAGAGTTGGGGGGCAACAACAGAGAAGGCTCTATCACCCTTGGTTTTAAGGCATGTTTTGGGGATACAGAGAAGATTCTGAGATGAAGACCTAAGTGACCTTGGAGCGCTGTACGGAATTAGTAAGTCACCTATATAACTAGGTGCCAAACCACTGAGGGCTTTAAAGACAAAATGTTTTTTTTTTACATTGAACTCTGTGCTCCACAGGTAACCAGTGCAGTTAAGCCAACACAGGAGTTATATGCTCACGTTTCTTAGAGCCACTTTATAATCTAGCTGCTGCATTTTTAACTATCTGAAGTCTATTGAGAGTGGAGTGGGTCAGGCCTGCATATAATGAGTAACAATAATCAAGTCTAGATGTAATGAATGCATGAATAATGCCGCTTTTCCACCGCCAGTACCTACTCGACTCGACTCGCCGCGCCTTATTTGCATTTCCATTGGCAAAAAAAGTACCTGGTACCTAGTACCGGGTACTTTTTTTTAGTACTACCTCCGTCGAGGTTCCATGCCAGCGGAGTAGGTACTTTTGTGTGACGTGAACAGGCTGCTGGTAACTGATTGGCCAGAGAGTGATGCCACTGGATGAGTCATGATGAGCGCGACGTCCGAGCGTCGCCAGCCTTCTATCGCTCTCCTCTTTAGCTTGGTGTGTCACCACAATCCACAGACTTAACAGCAAGTACACCAACACCTCCAAGTCCTCCATTGTTGTTGTTGTTTTGCCTAGCCCCAAGCGCCAGCCCGGTGTTTTTATGTGTCGCGTGGATAAGTACGTCACTGCAGTTTCGCGCATGCGTGCTATATGACGACCCGCCCACGTTGAAGAGGTACCAGGTACTTTTTTTGCCAATGGAAACGCAACCAAACCGAGTTGAGGCGAGGCGAGTCGAGTCGAGTAGGTCCTGGCGGTGGAAAAGCGGCATAAGTGATTTGATTTCATCAGTGTTCCCCTAAAGCCAATCCTATATACACTACCGTTCAAAACTTTGGGGTCACCTGCTTATTTCAGCATTGAACTTCATTATAACCAGCTTTATGAATTAATAAACTGGAATGCTCTGGAAGATTATTATGAGGGAATGAAATCATCTGAGATTTGCTGAACCCTTATGGAATGGCTTTGAGTGTTGTTGGCTTTGAATGTCTAATTTAAGGTGACTTTAGAAATTAAATACCAAGTGTGCAATTTGGGTCATCATTAC
>OOFH01057332.1:0-11785 GCA_900323355.1 Merlangius merlangus | reverse complement strand
TGTAATTTTGATAGCGTGACTGTGTGCAGTTCCCATTTTGTTTGTTATCGTAACAACGTCAAAAAATGTAGGTTTAGTTCCTCCAAAGGTTCCCAGTTCCAAGTTCTTGGGCAGAGATACTGCGGTGGAAATGTGGCTCTTGATACGTTGGGCCGCATTGACCGGACCCATTCCTGTGATACCGTCACCACCATATGTGAGGGGCCTAGCCTGGCCTGTGATTAAGTACCAGTAAACAGGGGAGCTTGGGTTAGATTTACCTTACTAACAGATCTCAATGAGTCGATTTTATATTCATGTTAACTTATATTGTATACATTTCATGTTGAACATTTTCTTTTAGTGTTTTCTACTTCACCTAGATCAGTAACCCTTATACCCAAATCATTAATCTGTAGATACCTCAACGTAATGCTTTCGTCCAGAAGAAAACACCTCCCGCCCTCTTCAATGTCTCGGCGAAACTGATGCAATTTGGCACCTATATACGTATATATTTTTCTTTGGGAATGAATTAATTTAGATTTAGACAGTTAGAGTAATGGTGGTGAATGTTTAGTTATCAACAGTGAGATGTACATACGGGATTGACCCCATTTCTTAACAGTGAGAGTGATGGAGGTGAATGTGTTTCCAGTGGGGAAGGACGGGGACATGCCGTGCACCAGCAACGTCACACTGATAGAAGCTGGAGCTGAACCCTGCAGGAACCAATACGGTAACTGGTTGGTGGTGATTCTCCTGGTCATCTACCTATTTGTCACCGTCATACTGCTGATCAACCTGCTCATCGCCATGTTCAGGTACACAGTTCAATTTAATTTAATTCATATTTATATATGCAATATTTGTATAGCCCTTAATCACCATTACAGTCTCAAAGGGCTTAACAGGCCAAATATTTATGACACCCCCTTAACCCAAGCCCCCACAAGGGCAAGAAAAAACTCCCTTGAATTAACAAGGAAGAAATCCTGAGAAGAAACGCATAGTAGAGGATCCCTTCTTCCAGGAATGGTCAGGAGTGCAATAGGTGCCATAATTGACATACAGGTAAATACATGCACATCATATTAAATTAGTGATGTGATGCTGGCCGGTTAACTATGAGAAGAGTCCAGGCATCCAGTCCAGTCACCGTAACACGCTAGAACAGACAGAATAGTGAATTAGAACGGAAAAGTACATAGTGGAAATGTATACTGCTGTTAATTTAGTAACTGTATTAACCGCGGCCATCGCCTGCGGGTTTTACACGTCGAGACAGAGCGAGGCCGCACCACCGTAGACATAGTTACAGCGTTATTTTCAGAGGGAGTCTGGTAATACTTGGTTCTGAAAGGGTTGTTGACATGCGATTTGACATGCGGTTTAACATGCGATTTGATATGCGGTTTAACATGCAATTTTGCAATTTAGTAAGTGTATTAACAAAAGCACAAACAAACACGGAGTGGTCTTCACATCGCATCTCCTATGTTCCAAATGCAAGATTGTCGAGGTGCATTTTAGGCTTTCCTTTGAATAGCTCCACAGAGTCAGCTTCCCTGATCACTGGTGGCAGCCTATTCCATAGGGAGGGGGCTGGATAGGCAAACGCTCTCTGTCCAGCCGATTTATTTTAAACTTCGCTAGTGAAAGAAGGCCAGCTCCCGAAGACCGTAGGGCCTGAGAAGGACTATAAGGAATGATCATGTCCTTCAGGTAGGATGGAGATAGTCCATGCAAGGCTTTATACTGTAGCTTAGCAGTAGTACCTTAAAATCCGATCTGGAAGTTATTGGTAGCCAGTGCAAAGGGGCAAGAATAGAGTGATGTGATCAAACTTTCTCGTTCTGGTCAGCAGTCCAGCTGCAGCATTCTGTACAGGCTGTCTGGTGGAAGAGTTTGGTAGTCCCGAGAACAATACATTTCAATAATCCAGTCTTGATGATATAAATGCATGAATCAGTGTCTCTGCATGTGCTGCAGATAACATTGGTCTGATTTTTGCAATGTTTCTCAGATGGAAAAATGCTATTCGAGTTATACTTCTAACATGTTGCCCAAGCACAGTTGAGGGTCGAACAGGACACAAAGATTTCTGACAGATGCACTCTGTGGGATTGCGAAGCCATCCAACCACAGTGAGACATTCTCAAATTTTCTCTGGTCCCGCTATGAGCCAATAATTTTCAGCTCTGTCTTCCCAGTGACATCCGACTCTTCACCGCAGCCAGACAGGACTCAACCTTCTGGATTTGGGTCCATTTGAGTCCCTTGGTTCTATAGGAATAAAGAGTTGGGTGTCTTCCGCGTAGCAGTGGAGACTAATTCCGAAGCTGCGTATAACGTCGCACAAGGGAAGCATCTAGATTGCAAAAAGTAATGGACCAAGGACCGACCCTTGTGGTACACCAAAGCGTAGTTTGCAGTGCTTGGATTCTGAACCCTCACGGAGCACAAATTGTGTTCTATCTGTGAGGTATGATTCAAGACAGCTGTCTATCTGCCATTCTGTCTGTCAGTCTGTCTCTCTCTCTTGGCTTGGCTCTATGCATACCTGTCTAACTCCTCTCTGCATGTTGCTGCTCTGATGCAGAACAAAAAGGATCTTTCTATTTCGATTTTTGGCTTTTTTGAATGGACTGTGTAATGGGAAAATTATATTTTTACATACTGTTTCTCTAAGTGCCATTTGTTGGTATGTGCCTGTTTTCCTGACCCCCTCGGGAAGGTCAAGAAGCCGGAGCTCTAACTGATTAGACACGGCTACGTCCCCCCCTTTATGACATCCTGAGGAGGTTCATCGGTAGTTCATCATCTAGTTAATTGATGTGGTCCAAAATTCCCACCACACTGATCCTGTCTTTTCGGGGGTTAAGAGAAGTCTTCACACTGTTCCAATGGCCGCCTGTAACTCCTCCACTCCCCTCCACAGCTACACCTTCACCAAGGTGCAGGAGCACAGCGACGTGTACTGGAAGTTCCAGCGCTACAAGCTGATCGTGGAGTATCACTCCAGGCCCTCCCTGGCTCCACCCTTCATCATCCTCTCCCACCTCAACATCTTCATCAAGAGGCACATCCGCAGGGTGCCCTCGGTCAAGGTGCACGACTTCGGTCAGTCCCCCAGATACCTCATTATAACCTCAACCTTATAACCTCAACGTTACCTAATAGTCCTCTAGTACTAACAAATCGTTTACCTAAGTAAGTATTACTTCCATAAGACCTCATTATGGCATTATTATTCCCTCATCATGATATCAATATTACATAGATATTACATCATTCTATTATCATTACATGAATGTTATTTTCATGAATACATAATTATAACATCTTAATTTCCTAATTACTACCTCATTAGCTTATTGCCTGATCATTACATCATTAGCTCATCGTGACCCCACAATGATGAGCATTAGCTCATCATGCAGGATCTACCGAGGTTAACGTTAAACGATGACATTGTCCCTGTTCACCCTGTTCTGTAGTCCGGGAGCTGAAGGGGAAAGCGGCCAACAGACTGATGACCTGGGAGAGCATCCAGAAGGAGAACTTCCTGTCCGCTTGGAGTAAAGTGCAGCGAGGCAGCGACTCTGAGAGGATCAAACGCATGTCTGTCAAGTAAGATGACACGCTTGTATGATGTGGAACAAGGCCACCTCATGTAGACCACACCCAACTGTTTTAGACTGTGCCCATGTACCTAAGACCACGCCCTCACAGGCATTATTTTTTGCTCATTGATTTTCTTGACTACAGCCTTCATATGAGCCGGAGCAGCTTTTTAATGTTTATTATCCATCTTATCTATTGTTTATTGTACCCTGTATGTACTTCCTGTTTATGTAGAGTGGACACGGTGGTCAAACAGATGGGCACCAGCAGAGACTACGAACACAGACTCAGAGCTCTGGAGGACCAGGTAGGGGCCGTGCGATCACAGAGACATCTAGAGTGATGTCATTTGTTTGAATGGTGGTGATGTCATGATAATGATGTGGCGCTGTGATGGTGGCGATGTGACGGCATCTCATAGTGATGATGATGTCATGGCTCCCCCCAGATGGATTATAGTGATGTCATAGTAATGATGATGTCATGGCTCCCCCCAGATGGATTATAGTGATGTCATAGTGATGATGATGTTATGGCTTCCCCCAGATGGAGTACTGCTCCTCTGCTATGAGCTGGATCGTGGACACGCTGGTCCAGAGCTCCATGGTCAAGCCCCCCAGACCCCCGCCCACACACAGAGGTACTGCATGCTACACATTATACTGGATATGATATTGGGATTAAGCATGATATATTATATAAAGATCCCATACTATACCTTCTATATATTATATAATTATGAATATTATATATTGGGATTATTAATGATATATTACAAAAAATAACCCATACCAAACATTATATATACATATATATTTAGACATATATTACGATTAGATATGATACATTGTAGAAACGATACCTATATATATTTAATATAAAAAACAATGGATATTGGTATATAAGGATTTTGTTAAACTTTATAAAGAATGTATACTATATATTAATGATCTTTCTGCTTGGTCACCCTTAGAATGTCAAAACTAAAAATGGAACAGTAGCGGTCTGTAGTATTCATAGTATTCATGTCTGTCTTATTCGTAGTCTCTCTCCCCCCCCTCTCACTCTCTCTTCAGTGCTCCATGCTTCTCCCACTTCCAACTGACGAGGCTTCGTAAGATGCACCGTCACGCACTGGCCATCAGGTGGTGCTCTCCCCTCATAGCGTACGAAGGCCTACAGTTAACCAGCGTTATACTAGAAAAGATTACATTTTATCTCAATTTTATATTTTTTACATGAACTGTTACTGATGTTGTTTTTATCTACGGTTTAATAATTGAAAGGCTGATCAAATATGTATAATTACAATGTTTCCATTGTAACAACTGATGTTATGATATTTTGTACAATAAACAATCACAACGGTATTGGAAAATACTGCTTTGGGAAAAGTAAATGTTACTTCAAGTAAATTATCTGCTATAAAACAAATGATAAAAAAATATGATCTGACGTTAACAAAAATGAAATATGTCTCGTCATGATGACTAAAAGTTTTTGAAGATAGGCTACTGACTTATACAATAAATACTGTTATATATACTAAATATACAATTTATTTCTATAGGTAAAGTCTATGATATGTATTAATTTATGCTACACGTGAACCTCCTAAGATGGCGCAATTGATTGGTTCGCTATCTCGGGATATTGGGCAATATCCCATGATTGAGATCTCAAACTTGGGATATTGTTTTCATCGCAAAATGTCCAGCTTTGCAACAAATAACCCACTAATAAATCCCGGCAAAAAGGGTTATCTTGTTTTCTTTTGGAATGTTCACGTGTAGTAGGCCTATACACTAAAATAATTAATAACCTCAGGCTCCATGAATAGTCGGGGCTTTTCCCCACTATTCACTATTCAGAAGTGTTTTAAGACCACAGCTCTCTCACATCCTCTTCTCTCGCTCACACCAGGGTTATCAAAAGTTGTGATATTTACTCAAATAAATATTGCAACATTTTCTCAGTTCCTTAATGAGATGACTCGCTTATATGTTCAGATAAAGGAAGTAAAAGTTGAAATAGTAATGAAATAATTTCGGCAAGCATTATTGATGCAAATAAGAATTACCTGATAGATTTTCAATACTCCATCAATAAAGAGAGTGCACTTTTTTTTTTTTTTTAAGAGCACTTTTTAAGTGCTCAGATCAGATCATGTGCCCGGAGTGGATTCAGTTGGCACCCACTTACGGGCAGCTGCGCACGGCCACAGGGGGGGCTGGCCCCGAGGTACAGGGCTGCTTACAGTGACTTTGGGGGGAAAGGATGTACATCACCCAGTGTGGGTAGCAGCTGTGCAGGACCCATGTATTCTTTTTGACACTTTTTGAAGGCCACAGGCTGTCGACTCGATCTGGACGAGGGCACGGTGAGCTTCCGAGGGGGGCCTGTGATCGCTTTGTTGCCCGCTGGCTCAGGTTCGGCACCGCCCATGGGGCCCATCTCGCCAGCAGTGTGTGCAGTAGAGCCCGAAGTCAGCAATCCCCTGCCTGTGGCGTCCGTAACCTTTCCCATGACGTATGTGCCCCAAGCAGCCCCGGCCCAGTCACGACGGCTAGAGGGGGAGGTGTCACTGCCGACCGTGAGAGAGATATGGATAAAGAACCGGGAGGGGCTGGACGACCAGCAGCAGGAGCGGTTGTGGCAGTTGCTGCTTGAGTTCCGGGACAGTTTTGAAAGCTGAAAGAGGATGATGTGGGCCAGACTCACTTAGTGCTGCACAAGATCGACACTGGGGATGCTAGGCCTATCAAGTGTCGCCCGCATTGTCTCCCTTTGGCACGTCAGGAGGCGTGTGACCAAGCGGTGGGGGACATGCTGCAAGCAGGCGTAATTGAGCCTTGTGACACGTCCGCTGTCGTCATGGTCCCCAAAAAGGACAGCACCTGGCGGCTCTGCCCAGACTACAGGCCGGTGAACGGGGTGACCAAAAAAGACTCGTACCCGCTGCCATGCATCGACGAGTCCCTGGACTTGGTCTCAGGATCGTCCTGGTTGTCTCTGCCTTGGACCTCCGCAGTGGGTACTACCAGGTGCCCCTCTCCCCAGAAGCAAGACCCAAGACAGCTTTCTGCACGGGCCGGGGTTTGTGGCAGTTCAAAGTCCTTAGTTTTGGACAGTGTAACGCTCCAGCCACCTTCGCCTGCCTGATGGACCGGGTTTTGTCAGGCATCCCCCGCCAACAGTGCCTGGTATACCTGGACGATATCCTGACACATGGCAGCTCCTTTGACTCCGCCCTCGAGTCCCTGCGCCAGGTGCTGGAACGGATCCGTGCAGCGGGCCTGAAGCTACACCCAGAGTGTCCCTTTATGCGCAGAGAGGTACAGTTCTTGGGACACACGGTGGGGGGGGGAGGGCATCAGCACAATGGAGGCCAAAGTGCAGGCGGTGGCAGACTGGCCCACTCCGGCTAATCAGAAGCAGCTAAAGAGCTTCCTGGGCCTGGCTTTCTATTTCACGAAGTTTGTACAGGGTTTTTCATGCTTGGCTGCTCCTGTTTATGGGCTGCTGCAAAAGGACAGTGACTTTGTGTGGACTGAGCAGTGCCAGGGGGCGCTCACCAGCCTTCAGCGTGCCCTGAGCGAGTCCCCCGTGCTGGGCCCAGCTGACCCCTCACTGCCGTTCATGCTGGACACCGATGCTAGTGGCGTCGGGGTGGGAGGGGTGCTCTCCCAAGTGGGGCCTGATGGAGAGAGAGTGGTGGCGTACTTTAGCCGGGCCTTTAACAAGGCGGAGCGGCACTACTGTGTTACCCGCAGAGAGCTCTTGGCCGTAGTGCTACCTCTGCGGCCTGCCTTTTACAGTGACGACCGACCACTCAGCTCTCCAGTGGCTTATGACCTTCAAAGAGCCGGAAGGGCAGGTGGCCAGGTGGTTGGAGGAACTCCAGGCCTACGTCTTCAGAGTGGAACACCGGGCTGGAGCCCAACACACCAACGCCGACGCGCTCTCTCGGCGACCCTGCGCTGCAGAGGGGTGTCGCTGCTGCGAGAGGAAAGAGGCCCGCGAGAGTGGACTGCGGGCAGAGGAGGAGGGATGTGCCGCGGTGCTGCAGGTGGAAGTCGTCTGCCGAGAGCTCGAGACCATAGAGGGAGGCGATTGGAGAAAGCATCAGGAACAAGTTACCGACCTTCAGCCGGTATTGCAGTGGGTGGAGGCGCAGCGAAAACCACCGTGGGAAGGGGTGGCCGCCCTCTCCAGAGTTGTCAAGGGACTGTGGGCCAAGTTTGGGGTCCTGCGCCTCTGCCGGGGCGTGCTGCAGCAGGCCTGGAAGGAGCCGGCCACGGGCGAAGAGAGGTGGCAGGTTGTGGTCCCCAAAGGCCTACAGGGGGCAGTGCTTGAGGCCAAGCATGGAGCCGCAGGGTCGGGGCACTTTGGGGTTGCTCCGACGCCTACGCCAGGGTTTTTACTGGGGCCGGTCCTGGAGGGATGTCGAGGACTTTTGCCAGCGGTGTGACCCCTGCACTGCACGAAAGGGCCCCACCGGGCGCTCACATGCTCCCCTTCAGCAGTTTCTGGTGGGCGCACCTATGGAGAGGGTGGAGGTAGATGTAGTCAGGGCGCTGCCCTGCTCGGACCAAGGCAACCGCTATGTTCTCACGGCCATCGACTAGTTCTCCAAGTGGCCCGAAGCCTATGCCATCCCCGATCAGGAAGCTGAGATCGTGGCCCACACACTGTTGGAAGGCATGTTCAGCCGTTTTGGGGTGCCAGAGACCTTGCATAGCGACCAGGGGAGAAACTTTGAGTCTCGGGTGTTCTCTGCTATGTGTGAGCGCCTGGGCATTCATAAGATCCGAACCACTCCCCAGAGGCCGCAGAGTGATGAACTGGTGGAGCGATTTCACCGCAACAGCCAACAGTTGGCCATCCTCACCTCCCAGCACCAGAGAGACTGGGATAACCACCATCCCCTGGTTCTCATGTCTTGCCGCACCGCCGTGCAGGAGTCTACGGCATGCACGCCGTCCCTTCTCATTCTGGGAAGGGAGCTACGTACCCCAGCAGAGTTAGCGTTTGGTCGACCACCGGATGCCCCAGACTGTTCCCCGATGAAATATGAAAGATTGCTCCATATATAATATAACACCAAGTAAACGTAAGTAGGCCTATATACAGTTCAATGTTATTGCTTAAACAGATTCCTTCCACCTATTTACAAAAAATGCAATCAATAATTTATATAAAAGTAAATGGTCAAACATCGACCAGCAACGAAGTGGGAATAGCCTACCCAAATAATGAATTGTAATAATGAATTGTAACACACCAACATCGTTAACTTTCATAGACATAGCTAAACAAGCAAATGAAAATTAAATACCAACGCAACGGGAATGTAGGCCCCGTTTACACGAGGACGCTTGCGGATAAAAACGACAAAATATTTTATCGAAAGTGCCTTTCGTTTAGACGGTGACAGCGTTTTTGGGACTTAGAAATGCAAAAATCTGAAACAAAACTTGAAATACCCTCCGCCGCAGCATTTCCGTCTACATTGCCAAGATGCAAAACTGCTCAGATCCGCTCACGTCGCGTATGCGTTTACATCACATTCAGCGCCAGTACAGGGAAATAAACAAACATGTATTATTTCCATGCGTCGGACCGTCAAGCTGCACTGGCAGCTCTTATAAACTTACAGTAGTCTTTCCATGAAATGTACAGAATATGTACAGATAGTATAACTGAACAGAAAAGGATCTGTAATTATGTTTTGGGTTTGCGGCTCGGAAAAGAGAAGAAGGAAGATTCTACGCATGCGCTCAGACATGGCGGTGTTGTGTGATTTGGAGCCAGTTTCCTGCCATAATTCAAACCAAATCAAAAATCAAAATCAAATCAAAATCAACCGCTTGTTATTCTCGTCATCGGCAGAGCACTGTCAATCACGCACAGCCCAGTGAACGGCACATGTGATTGGAATGTACGTCAGCCGAGAGCAACCAATAGGTTTAGAGCTAAATGGTCCCGCCCCCAGGAACGTTTTTTTTTTTTCAGACTTTGACTGTCAGCAGTTTCAAAACGAATGCGCGACAGAACACTGCCAATATTCACGTGACTCAAAGCTTGCGCCTTTGTGGCGCAAACTTTGAAAATGTGTTGGTGAAAATGATGATTAATATAAAATAGAACACAAAATCATGTTTACAGATGTTTGAATTTTTGTTTGAATTTTTTTCAGGTTACAATCTCTTTTTTCAGTGTTGCAAAACCTTTTTTACAAGGTTTTGAGTTTTCAAACCCAGACTTACAAGCCTTTGAAACTTTTTTTTTCAGGTTTGAAGCTTTTTTTTTCAGGTTTGAGTTTCAAACCCAGACTTACAAGCCTTTGAAACTTTTTTTTTTCAGGTTTGAAACTTTTTTTTTCAGGTTTGAATTATGGCAGGAAACTTGCTCCATAGTGTGATGGTGTATCACAGCACCACCTAGCCGCCTGACATGCATACCCAATCGAAATCCACACACTTTTGCGTCACTGTATGCACGCAGATTTCCTCCCGAAAACGCTCGTATAAACGGAATAAAAAGTGAAGACGCAACGCCACTTTTGCGTCTTCTGTTCAGACCTGTCATGTAAACGTAGCCTAGAATATTAACAATATTATGAAAATTACATAGGTCTCCCATAATCATTCAGGTAATCAATACGTCTGTGCCTGTTACAGCTATTTCAATGATGTCTGTTTTGTATATCCGTGTTCAACGCCATTCATGTTAAGTAAATGGAAAAAACCTTGGACACGAGAAGTTAATGGAGCCGTGCACTTCTTTAATAGGTCCATGGCACAGAGCCGTTTGTTTCACTTCGACTCCTTTCAGCTGCCCACCCCTCCTTCTCCAGCAAAAAATAAATGCATAAAACGGCTAATAAAACGCTTGAGGAGGCGTTTTGAAAAGAGAAAACTAAATTTTTTTTAGAACATGGTAGGCCTATAAATATAATGATGAGCCTTTGATTGATATCCAGACATTTTTTGCGGAGACACATTCCTGTTCCCCACTTGAATTGGAGTGAACGGCGACATCTACTTTTGGGACACATTGACAACCCGTCCACAGCCCGCTAAAACGGGTGCAATACCAGGCTTGACCGCTGAGCACTGGTGGATTGCCTGTCTGAGGAGGCAAAGCGCGACCAGGAAGTTAAGGGACAAAAAATACACCTTGAATTTCCTGTAAAACAGGTAATAGATTATTATTAAAAAATGAATTAAGGATGACTATTGATTGATGACTTATGCCTATTGTTATTATTCTTGCTATGGCTGTTATCAATGATCAATTACTAATACTAGTGTTGTTGTTGTGCTCTGTAAGGCTGGTGGCAGGGTCGTGTGCACGACGGGCGCCCCAGGGGGGCTGCAGCCTGGGCACGTGCCAGATGCTCAACCTGGCCAACACCTTGTACCAGTTAAGCAAGAACAGTGACAGAGAAAAGTCCAAGAACACCCACGACCCGCAGGGCTTTGGGAGGTAGTCCACGCCAGACCCGGGAGGTAGCCCACTATGGACTACATCAGTAGAAGTCTGGGTAGATTTGCAGTCTTCTGTATCCCTGACCACGCCCACACCTGTCTGTCTTATTGGTGGGCCACACCCTCTTCTGTATCCCTGACCATGCCCACACCTGTTTGTCTGTTTGCAACGCTGCTGAAGACGCACTTCAAATACCTTGAGGGAACATCTGGAAGGGACGTCGCCGGTGCAGATGAACCGCAGCGGACAGCGGTAAAACCATGACCAACGCGGAGAGCGATGAGAGCGTCATGAACCAGGTGGGTTCGGTTGAGTTCTGGTTATGGAGCGGGGAGCTCGGAGGAGCTCCGCCGACTGGGTGGTTTGATCTCCGCTTAATGTGAGGGGTTGTTGTTAGCCGGTTGAAAGTTGCAGAATGCAAACTCTGATATGCGATACGATGCTGGTATACATGCAGGGAGAAAGCCGACTATGAACGAGTTATCTAGGTTTTCTTATCCGATTTCGCTTGTCCGTTAATGTACCGATTTCTGTGCGAAGTAGATCAGTTAAAGGTGTTTAAATGCATTTTGAAAGTCCTGTTGAGGTCTTATTCCTTGATTTACCCGATATATATATTTACTGACTCTGCATGTAAACGCAGTACGCACGACTGTCGTTTAATCGTTTTCGGCTGATACTCCTC
>OOFH01057189.1:1986-12865 GCA_900323355.1 Merlangius merlangus | reverse complement strand
GACCCGCGGGCCGTTATTTCCCACCACTATCCTCGGGCCGTGTCGGGCCGGGCCTTTGATCGAGGGTTTGCGTTTTTTTTTTTAATGATTGCTTTATTGGCCTAATATGAGGAGAAATCCATGCCATAAACAGAAATATTACAGGCCTATACTTAATTAGCAGAGTAGGCCTAAGTAACAAATGTGTACAAAGTTACACAAAGTAAGGAAAAAAAAAGCGCCACACATGTTGCAGCCCACGTGTCTCCTCCACTCGCACGCATCCCATGTATTAAAAAAGATGTCGGGTAGAAATCGGGATCAGGCTCATAATTAAGGTTAATCTGTCGGGCCGGGCCAGGCTGGGCAAGAACGTGCACGGGCTCGGGTCAGGCTTGATTTTCTGGGCTTTAGCACACACGCACGCGCGCACGCACACACACGCACACGCACACACACACACACACACACACAGTCCTCACCGGCCACATAGAGCTTGTTGGCCAGCAGGTGTATGTTGGCGTCGTAGCGGGGAGAGGCCATGGGGGGCAGCTGGGCCCACACGTCCTTCCTGAGGTCGTACTGCTGCAGGATGGCCCTAGGGAGGAGATCCCCCCCCATCCCCCCTATGGCCAGGGCCCGCCCATCTGGAGACACACACACACACACAAACCCACCCACACACACATTCGCACACACAGACCGGCATGCCAGGCAGACAGAGAGACAGACAGACGGACAGGCAGGCAGACAGACACACAGGCAGACAGACACACAGACAGACAAACACACACACAGACAGACACACAGACAGGCAGACAAAAGGACGCAGACAGACAGAGAGTTAGAGTGAGTGGAAAGCTTGTTCAATGGTAGTCTTGTGAGAACATCCAGATACTCAAGTTTGTGTTTTGCAATGAATATCATTCTGTCCTTGACTGGGCAGCAATTGATTTCCACATGTGTGCTTCAGCTGATCAGATTAAATCACTGAGTGATCTACTAGCTCTCCTCGCTCTGAAGCAGAACCATGTTCTCAACAGGACCCTACTGAGGTCCTTTCGGTGTTTTGGAGTAATGGAATATCAAAGTGGTATGGTCGGTGTAGGAGGCAGTTTCTTGTTTAACATTATTGTAGGATGATGTGTGTGTCCTGTACGTGTTTGTTGTACGTCCTTGCCCTGGATGTACACACTTGTTGTATGCTGTACGTCCTTGCACTTAAAAATAGTACTTAGCATTGTGTATCCTAGCTATCTTTGTTAAATACGGGGAATGGGTTAAAATAGCGATTGTTAGTGCTTGAAACTTGGTTCTATGAACAACCTTACTGTAACGACAGCGATATATTGTTTCTCCTTCTCACAAATGTATCCTCGCTTTGGATAAAAGCGTCTGCTAACTTCCCTAAGTGTAAATGTCCTACATGTGAAGGAGTTATGGCAATCCATGCTGCCGGTGTGGAGGCCTTGGAGGCGTGGCTATGCAGTAGCAAAAAAACGTTTGAAATTGGATGTATTCTGAACCTGCTCCAACATTCATTATTATGTAACAATAATGAATACCTGGTTATTTTCTCTTCATTTCAACAGATATTCATTTGAGCAAGAAGTATGTTTCCCCTGGATCTTTTATATGGACCAGGCTCTAGACCTTGAGTATACCTATTTTCACAACCAAGAAGCATCTTAAGAGCGCTCTGTTCAGCCACAGTCAGTATACGAAAGCAGAACACTGCCTTTTCACTTGTTTTGGAGGTTCTGCTTAATGTTTAAATCCAACAGTCAAGCAGACATCTTTGGTACTGTGGCATGACGATGACATGACAGTTGTGGATATGCAAAATGTGAAACACATTGTTCGGAAACGGTGGAACCAAGGTAGTGATTGGAGAGTACTCGTTTTCCAACTCTGACGCTGTCAAGCTGTATGCTCATCGCTGCAGTTGCTAGGCACTCCGCTTGCTGCAAACATGCTCACACACACACACACACACACACACACCGACTTTAAGTTCTATAACTGCCTGAGGGAGACAGCAAGCCTCATCTTCCACACAGCCACATACAGAGCAGCGTGTGGGTGAGTGTGTGCGCAGTTTCTGTGTGTGTGTCTTTGTGTCTGTGTGCGGCGACGAGTGATTGCGTGAGTTTGTGTGTGTGTGAGAATGTGGAAACTCCCACCTGCCAAGGGGCTAAAGGGCAATACAGGCTGTCTGCAATCAAGCAATCAACCAAGCAGCACTGAAGAGTTAAACCACAGAGTGAGAGTTGGGGGTTCAACGCTGGCCGGCGTCGTTCAGGCACTAGCGAAGATGTAGCATGCAAAAAAAACATTAGCAATCAAGAGGAAAATAAACGCTCCTGAAAGCCTCTGTGAAGAACAGAACCAAGTAAATTGTAAATGGACTGCATTTATACAGTGCTTTTCTAACCAGTGGCCACTCGAAGCGCAAGCACACATTCAACCATTCATGCACACTTTCACACACCAACGGAACAGTCAAACCATGCAAGGCGACAGCCAGCTCGTCAGCAGAAGGTGTCCTGCTCACACCTCTCCACCACGACATACCTCTGAGCCGAGGATCGAACCAGCGACCTCCCGGTTGCCAGCCAAGCCCCGTCTACCTCCTGTGCCACATGCCTCCCTCATGGCGGCTGTACGTCTTTGAGTACCAAGCCCTGTGAGCCGGAGTGTTGTCCACACATCCCATTCAACCTCGCCCCGTTCCTCCTCAACCACATTCGTACCGTAAGCCCAAGCGGCTGCTGCACACACCTTTCACAGTGAGGGCCACGCCCATCAGAGCCTCGCGCAGGGAGCTCCTCTTCCTCCACCTGCCCTCCTCCGTGTTGTACACCTCCACCGCCTTCACAGGGCTCTGGTCCTCGCCCACCCCCCCCACCACCAGGATCTGCTTCCCCAGGACGGCCACGGCGGCCCCGGCCCGAGGGGTCGGCATGGCAGCCAGGCTGATCCATCGGTCGCCCTGCACAGAGAAAGAAGCCAACCAGAGAGGGAGAATTTAAACCTGCACTATGTACATTTACCATTAGCAACTTCTGGACCAGGTTATACAAAACAATGACATAGTGCAGGTTTAAAGAGTATGCCTTTAAAAAAAAGGTCTGTGGCAGGCCTGCCGGCTCCCTGTAACTGCCCCTTCCATTCGGTTTGAGTAGGGTCAGGGGTGCCGCATAAACACTTAATACGTTCTCCTTAAAACTAAATGTCAAGAGGCACTAGTCTCAAATGTAATGTACAGTGATATTGAGATAAACTGTCAGCGGGGACACTTTCTAAAGAGTGAACTAATCACTGAGATCAAACCTCAGAGACAGCACCATCTCTGGTGAAACCAGGGTAATTACAACCGGCAATTAAAGTCACATGGCACCAGTTGGAGGAAATTGGGAATGAAAAAAGTCTCTGTTGCTTTCCTTTTGGCTTCATTTCAACGTTTGATTACTGTTTAGCAATGATTTGGGTCTTTGACTAGGACATTTTACCTCACTATTGAAAGGCACCACCACACACAGAGTGATCATGACTGACGACAAAATATCTTGCCAAAGGCTAAATCTTTTCTAGAGTGAAGCTTTTTACTGGCTTGGAGCGGCCAGTGTGACAGAAGGCGGGGTGGCTGGCTGCCAGTCCACCCAGACGTGGGTTCTGATGAAATTCTACCAGGATCTGGCCCCAGCTCCTGATGTGTGGCTTGTGCTCTACGATAATATAGAGGGCGTCCTAGATTCTTTGGAGTAAACAAACGATGGACAACTTTCCACAGTTCGTAGCTCTGTCAAGGAATAGCTCAATTTGTGAGCAAGGCTGAGGACCAAATTAACTATGAAGGTATTATTGTAGCAAAAGTCTTTAGCATGTGCACACAAGTCACAAATGTGTTACAGTAGATTTGAAACCGTAAACATTTTTTCTATCATTGTAAACACAAAATAGGGGGTACGAGTTCACAAGTCCTTTGGTACAGGTGCACAAATCCTATCCTGTGCATCACAACTTGATAATGGTAGGCCTAAATTAGGCCTACAAAGATCAATGTTTTTATCATTACTAGAGTTTCCGCTCAACCTCTCAATGTAATTAGACCCATAGCAATAATGTGGAAACCCCAGTCGATTATGTAACAAATTTCTGACCGCATAATATAATAACATTTTGCCTATAATGTAACGTATAAAAATAACGTATAACAATTTGGTTCACCTATTACGTAATGAATCAAGCATAATCATTTCCTCCTTATGTTATGTAAGGAGGTTATGTAATAATTTTCTACTTATAAGCCGTTTTCACACATTTCTATACACGTGCAGCTGTGAAGCTGTGCAGTGCCGACATTTAAATATTTTTTTAACCATTCAGGGAACAAAAGACAACGGGCTGATTATCATTTAGGAGGCCACTCAATGGCACGCAGAAGCGTCATCAATACGCCGACTGAAGTGTTGTGAGAAATACTGACTTTCTACACCTCATTCACCTATAAGGTACATTTCTAAAGAGTAAATACTACCTCAGGGGTAGTATTATTCTGGAGAATTTCAGGAAACAAATGTCAGGATATGTTGTTAACACATAGAGGCCATCAGGAGAATATCAGGACTTACAGGTGTGTCTGAAAGCAGCAAGTGTGTGTGAGCATATGATTACATTATAAAATTAGTCAAGGGCCCATTTACCAGCCCCCAAAACAAGCACCCAGTGACCAGCCCCCACCACAAGTGCCCATTGACTTAGAAACTGACAATTCAGTGAGTCGATATGCACTCGTCACTGACAATTAAGACACCTACCTGTCAATCATCAAGGAAGCCATGCCAGACCTCTCCTCTGATGAGGAAGTTAACGAGGCTATATTGGCAAGTCTTGAGAGTCATCCGTAAGCTATTGGTTAATGTGACATTGTTTCAATGAGTAACGTTTGAGCTTTTTAAGTTGCTTTGCTTTGTTTTATGCAAAGGGATGAAAGTATGTAAATGTCAAATACATTGATCACATAGTATAATCCATTAACGTATATTCTCTGGTATATTCCCATTATGCGTGCTTTTGAGTTTGTGTAAACAACACCCACCCAACTCTAACTCTGATTGTCTTGTTCCCACTAACCAAGTCACAACAGTAGAGAGAGAGAGAGAGAGAGAGAGAGAGAGAGAGAGAGAGAGACTATACTATTAAAAATATAACGCCGTTAGTAACGCCATTATTTATAATTCCTTTACTCCCATCACTGATTAAGAGAGAGAAAAAACTGAACATTAAACAGGCATATTTTATTTGTGTGTGTAGTTTTCTATTATTTTTCGGGAGTCTCAAAGATCTACCAGTTGATCCCGACCAACGGGTTGACGTCCACTGGTTCAAGATTAAACAGGTACTGACGCTACTGAGAATGTTATTTTGTATTTGAATGTTTATGCCGCGGCCAGAAAATGTACTTGCAACATCATCGCGTTAAAATCGATTATGATCAGCCATCGATGCATTGTCCATGTCCGCATCGCGATTGTTACGGCCACATTGGCCTTTCAGTTGTCATTGTGTGTGTACTACTTGTTTTGTCTGCCTTTTCTCTCATAGGCCTGTCAAATACAATACAAAAAACGGAAACGCAAAATCACAAACTTTAGTGTCACTAGCCAGGGATTCCAGTTATGGAATAAGCTGGAAAATTATGTAAAGATGTCAAAATCGTTCTATCTCTTTAAGACAAAGTTTAAAAAGAAATTCCTCTCTAAATATGTTCTAAAAACTACTGGACACACAGAGACCTTCTAAATATGTCTAAATAACTGACGTAATATGGACCCCTCTGTGTACCAGGACGAGATAGACCTATTTATTAAGTGGTGTGACACCAACCATCTTATTCTAAATGTGACCAAAACACAGGAAATGGTTTTGGATCCGAGGCAAGTGACTGACCATGAGCCAGTGGTCAGCAAAAATCAGGAAATCATCCAGGATCCTCATATAAGTATTGAGGGGTTCATATTGATAGTCTTCTAAACACATATTGACAACCTGTGCAATAGACTGCAACAGAGGCTATATTTTTTGCGAAGATTAACATTGTACAGTGTAAGCAGACACATCATGATAATTTTCTACCGTGCCATTGTAGAGAGGGCATCATTAGATATGAGATCACCTCATGGTTTGGCAACCTAACCATTAAGCTAAGAAGCAAACTGGCTGGCACGCACAAAACGGCAATGAAAATCATAGGGAGGAAAGAATATGGGCCTATACAGAGCATCTATGTGCAGGCAGTTAAGAAAACCAACACGTACCCACTCTTCCCTGAATATGAAACCCTGCCATCGGGGAGAAGACTCCGGGTGCCGCTATGCAAATCTAACCGCCTTAAATTATCATTTGTCCCAGCCTCCATTAAGCTGACGAAACAATGTGCAATAGAATAATGTGCAATAAATAGGTTAGCACTTTAGCACATAGCACTTTAGCACATAGCACTTTAGAACTAAGCACTGAAACACATAGCACAATATCCATAAGTTCTAGTGCAATAAACAATCAACACAATAAACACGAATACATACTTTTACACCAAGGGGAAATTTAAGTCTATCAAGCTCCATGTTCTCGATGTTAAAATGTTGGTGTGTCTGGTTGTGTTTGTGTCAGTGGTTGTGTTTTTTGTTATTTTGTACTCTGTGTGTATGATAAGAAAGCAATGATGCACTGTGCCCAAAACAAATTTCCCCACGGGGACAATAAAGTTGAACATTGACCTTGACCTTCTAAGGCCACCCGAGGGGTATTCCATCAACCAAACTAAAGTCAAAGCCGGGCTTATTTCTCTTAGCCTCACTACCTTCAGCTAGAGTTGCCTTCCATTAATGTGACATTAGGGAATCTCCGCTAGGTTACCATGGCAACTTATCGACCAAACTAACCTGGTCGGTACCAGGCTAACTGTCAGGCTTACTTAATCTGTGTTTCAGAGAAGTCCATCTGTCAGCAACAAGTGTAGGCTACCATCAGAAGGTTCCGCCAAGCCTAGTCCTCACGATTTTGTCATAAATCTACATACAGTATATGAAGTACAAACAGTGTATATTTTCACTAAGGGTCTAAGATTTAATGATGCAAATGAAATAACTAAACAAACTATTGTTATCGTGGATATGTATTCTATTGGATTTGTGAACAAGCACTTGGGGCGACCCAAGTTTGGGTCCTTAGGCCTAACAATTGACTTTTTATATAATATATATTTCTAACAATATCCCTAGAACCCAAATATAACTTGCAAAAACCCATGGTAAAGTTACCTTTGTCACAATGACAAAGACTGCTGCATGGGAAATAGCAGCTACATAAATTCCATTCAGGTGAGTTTCTCGGCAGGCAGCGAAGACCACTTCTGTTGAGAAAAATACCATGGTCAGTCAATTTAGGATATTCAAAGAAAGGATATTCATTCATTTAATGGCAAGAAAAGTTTTTTGATTACTCCAGTAATCCTTCCTAAATTAGTAATTGCGTGGGGATTGAACGCCGTACGATCGGGTGCAAGTCCGACACATTACCTCGAGACTAGCTTGAACTAACCTGAGAGAGGTGCGGCTGAACTGGGTTGATCGAATGGCTTGAGCCTCAAGTGGTAGTTGGCGTTAGTTCTAACCGGGCTTAATCAGCTAAGCGCTGCTTTCGTTAGCGACTTTGATGGAATACCCCTCCGGGGCCTGTACCACAAAGCTCGATTAGAGGGTTAGCGAGGTATGTTGAGCTGAAAGCCTGGGTTAGCTGTATCACGAAAGTCGATCTCTTTAAGCGTCGCTGTATCACCATGGTGACTTATGCTCGCAACCAAACCTGGTCGGGACCAGCTTTTCGGCTTAGTCTAGCCGGAGATGGGCTACTTAAATCGGCGTGCGCAGCTTCCTAGCCCCTCACAATGGCGTCACCATTTTTGGGTGTGCCCGTGGACCTCGGCGCACTTATCGTACAGGCGTCTCTCCGGAGACAGAGGGTTTTTTAGAGATAGAGATTCTCATCAGAGGGTATTCGTTATCTGATCGTCCTTGTTGGACCGTATGTAGGCAAAGCGACACAAAGAAGCCGTGCACTTCTGTTGCGCAGTGTGTCTGTGTTTCACTGCGATTTTTTGCCACGGGCACATTTACATGCAGTTGGTGATGCAGGCCTTTCCAGCAGGCCTTCGTCCCCCCTTAAGTGCAGACGTCCCGTGAGGGACATCGGTATAGCACGGTGTGCCGTGCTATACGCAAGGTTGTAGCTGCGCTCAATATGTTCTTGGCGTTTCCCAGCTTCTTGCCAAGTCAAATTGTCAAGGAAGGATTCTACACACTTTCAGGTAAAATAAATCCTCCTGAGTGGAGGAAGCACGTCAGTCTTGAATTTCTGCGTGCGGGATATTCGTCTCCCAAGTGATGTGCATTTATTTGTAGCTTAAAATGTCCCAATTCTTATTCATATGGAATAGGACTTATTCACTAAAGGTTACGTAATAATGCCCAGTGTGTACACGTTTATTTGTAACATTCTACATAATCCCTTTATAGGATTCCCCAAACTGATGGGAGCAATTGACTGCACCCATGTCCCCATCACTGGACCTTTAGGGGAACTTGAGGCTGACTTTGTCAACAGAAAGTCAACCCATAGCATCAATGTGCAGGTAAAGTAGGCCTATTATCTGGGCTATAGGCCTATCATATGGGAAGTGAAATTGCATAGCCTACTAAAACTGTTATATGCTTCATAATGGCCCAACTATTGTAACAGAAATGCAGTTTTCAGATGACTTGTGACCATCAACTCATGGTTACCAGTGTGGATGCCAAATGGCCTGGCTATTTTTCGGGAGTCAAGTCTTTGACAGCTGTTTCAGCAAGGTGTGGCGCAATACACAAGATCACTAACTGTAAATGTTGATTAAGGCACTGATCACATTTTTCTTTCCAATAGGCCGTTATGATGGAAATATTGTTGGGGACAGAGGCTATGCCTGCATGCCGTTCTTAATGACACCATACGGCGACCCACAGAGTCCATCGGAGGCACGGTTCAACAGGGCCTTAAGCACATGCCGGGTGAGGATCAAGATGACTTTTGGAGTTATCAAGGCCCGCTGGAACTGCCTCCATGGTTTGAGGGTCAAGTCGGAGAGGGGAAGCCAAATTATCACCGCATGTGTGGTGCTCCACAATATTGCCACAATTCGCAAAGAGAGAGCCCCACATGTGCCATTGGTGGCAGATGATGTCGTGGACCCCGTCACGGTGGATCATCCCACAGGAACAGCGGTCAGACGGGCCATCGCTAACCAGTTTTTTGGTTAGTTTTTTTGTTTTGTTTACCTCTTGGAAGGATGCGTTTGTTTCTCTTTTTTTTTTAGGGCTGGGCAAGTCAACGCGTTAATTACGCAATTTATTTAACGGGATTATTCCAAATTGAGGCACGTTCTCTTTTGCAGCCTATTTATTTTCATTTGGATTTCCCAAGGTCTTGCCCACAGAATGTCAACGTATCAGAATTGATTTTAGTTCCACTTACTATACATTCAATTACACTTGCAGGGTCCTGTCTTTTTACAATTCCCTAATCTGTGGTGTTCTGTAAATTTCATATTCAACCCACTCACTGGGTGAAACTCTAGATCACTTGGTCTAGTATTTGATTATTAACAACTAGGCTACATTTGGTATGAATGTTAATGTGTCCATTCCATTTGATAATCTCATAACTTCATTGTGACTTTTGTTCAATAAATACAATGGACGGAAAAACATTTGCTCGCGTTCAATTATTTTATTTAAGCCATCGCATCGCCATGCAGTTGCTGTGAAAGTAGAAAAAATAACATTATTTCAGTAGTCAGTCGAGCTTGACCAAAGAATATCTAAAAATAGCCTACCCTCTCGAGGAGCTGAATCTCGATCTTCAAATTTTTTTTCACCAAGACTTTTATGTCGTTGTCCAGCTCCAAGTTGCGCTTGTACAGCACCCTTAGTGTCTGTTCCAATCTAAAGAAATTATGGGTTAAAATCGTAATTCAGTTACCATAGTCAAATCCTTGTGGTGCACTTTACAAAAATAAAAACCTTGTCTGTCCCTCGAGAAGGCCTTGAGGAGGTTGGCCCATCGAATGCCATTTCCCTCTATAGAATAAATGATCAAAAGGAAGAGTCATGTGAAACAGTTACAGCACTGCTCGGTTGAGTTTCCCCATTGTGATGGCTCTTTAGAAAGTTCCCCCACGTTCAACGTACATTAACCAAGTGCCGTGTTGTCCATTATCCCCTACATAACCGCCATGTCAGTGACTCAATTAGGCCTAGGTATTTTTTATTCTACAGATTTATATTATGTGAGAATTGTTAAGAAAAATCACCTCCATAGTCGACCTGGAGTCACAGGCCGACAGCGTCTCCTGCAAGAATCAGGGAAACCCATTATAGGACATTCTTTCCAAAAAATTAAACATTTAGAAGAATACCTGACACTGCTTTGATAGTTATATACCTCTGATTGGAAATTGATTGTGGGCGGCTCCTCCAAGATAATGTTTGTACCTTCAACTAAAAAGGACAACGATTAATTTACACTCAATCATGTCACATTTGATTAGCAAGACTATTATTTATGCCAGCACGCAACACTAGCCTTATTATGGGCAACCGTGTTCCCCCTGGCTGTAATTTGTAGCTTGAATTCCTCATATGAATTCATAATGATGCACTGTTCGTCCTGAGTAAAATACACTGCTCTCGCTCGATCCATTTTGCGTAAGGGTGAGTCAAATGACGCGATAAACGTCCCTTTTATGTGAACGCGCATTGAACCTAAAGCGGAAAACCTGGTTCAACTAATTGAATCTAAA